>ML104262.1:0-270850 GCA_003697995.1 Taxidea taxus jeffersonii | reverse complement strand
TTTTTTTTTTTTTTTTTTTGGTTAGAAAGCAAGTGAGCACAGGCAGACAGAGTGGCAGGCAGAGGCAGAGGGAGAAGCAGGCTCCCTGCCGAGCAAGGAGCCCGATGTGGGACTCGATCCCAGGACGCTGGGATCATGACCTGAGCCGAAGGCAGCCGCTCAACCAACTGAGCCACCCAGGCGTCCCGATAACTTTTATTTTTTAATGTTATGAAGAAGATATGACAGTGATGGAGTGACTGGTGGGAGTTAATTTGAGCTAAACAGTCAGGAAAGCTCTTTGAGGATGAAGCATTCAGGTTGGAGACCACAGATAAGGATGCCACGCAAAGGTCTGAGTGAAGAGGTTTTTAAGTTGAAGGCAGAACAGCTTGCAAAAGCGAGAGGATGGGAAGTGGCTTGATTTGTGTTTTAGCTTGCGTTTCTCACAGTGGACCCTGAGATAAGGACAGGGTACAAGTTTATTCGGGAGGGCACCCCAGGAAGCACCAAAGAGGAAATGGAGAATGTAGGCAAGGAGAGAGAAAAACCAATAGGGGCTGTGTTAGCTGAGGTTCACTGCTATGCATAATGGGGGCTTATTTCCCCTGGCGTGGAGCCCTTTAGAGAAATCATTTGGAACTCACCCCACAATCATCCTAACCAGAGGGCTGGGGAGGCTGAACCATTTATCTGCCTTCTCTCATTTCCCACTGACTATTAACCTCGGGGTGTTCGTTCTTTTGCACTTTTCCGTTGTACCTGAGGAGGTCAAGCAAACTTCTAAAAAACTAAAGAAAGTTCTCAGGCAAATAAAAGGAAACATGGGTGCCAAAGTTAGGAAACTGTTAGTATGCTGAAAACTCTTCAGCTGCAGGGAGGATGAGGCAGGCCACTAACAATGCCTGCCATTCACTGAGTACGAGTCAAGGCTCACTTGGTCATAGCATAGTGAAGGGAAATGAGTTCAGAGAGGTGGGCAGATGTCAGATATGTGTAAAATTTGCCAGTTTTAGGTCTATGTGCAAGGAATAGTATTGGAGGATCTGAAGTGGGAAAATGATCTGATAAGATCAAGCTTTAGAGAGACAGCTGTGGGTTTTTGTTGGTTTTTGTGGAAGATGGCCTATAAAGAAGCAAGGCAAGAGGCAGGAAATGGATTAGGAAGCCATTGCAGTAGTCCAGGCAAGGACCATAGTCAGCTGGGTTCAGTGGTAGATTATTAATCTTCATTTTATTTAACTTATAAACAGTATTTGACATAATTGATCACTTCCTTTTGAAATACTTTCTTGCCTTATCTTCTGGAACACCATTTTCTCTGGGTTCTTCCACCACTTCTTTGGGACTCTTCCCCAGTCTCCTTTCTTGGAGTGTTTTAGGACTCAGTTCTGGGACATTTTTCTATTCTTTATATACTCTCCAGGTGATCTCAGGCAGTTTTTCCAGCTTCAAGTATTGGAAAGTCTTTAAACTGGCTCCCATAAGTCTTTCAAAAGTATATCTCTAGACCAGAACTCTGTCTTGAACTCCAGAGTCATTTATGTCACTACCAGCTTCGTTGCCATTTAGGGGTCTGACTGACCCCTCAAACCTAACATGTTAAAAACAGAACCCTTGATTCTCCTCAGCCCTGCAAGTGGTGGTAGGGCTTAAGGTTATAGCAGTTGAGGTGGTGAAAGTGGTTGGCTCATGAAAAATTTTGGTGGAATAGCCCACAAGTCTTAATGGTGGATTAGATATGAACACCAGGAGGAATCTAAGATGGCAACTTAGTTTTGACCTGAACAACTGGATGTGCAATGGTGTTATTTACTGAAATGGAAAGGAGTAGATTTGTCAGAGAAAAATCAATGGTTCTGTTTTGACTGCATTAAGTGTGAGGTGCCTATTAAGTATCCAATAGAATGTGTGAGGTAATGGCGTGCTCCATCTAAAGGAGAGGTTCCATCACCCACAGTTATATTTAAAAAGCTAAATGAGGGGACGCCTGGGTAGCTCAGTTGGGTGAGCGGCTGATTCTTGATTTCAGCTCAGGTTATGATCTCAGGGTTGTGAGATCAAGCCTCACATTGGGCTCTGTGCTCTGTGGGGAGTTTGCTTGAGATTCTCTCTGTCCCTCTGCCTTCACCCCTTCAGTCCCACCCCAGTGTGCGTGTGCATGTTCTCTTTCTCACAAACGAGTAATTCTTTAAAAAAACAATTAAAGCTAAATGAGAATTTTACAAAGATTTAAGATAAAGACTCTCTGTTTCTCTCTGTATATTGGGACTGCAGAACTGAAGAATAGTTGTCAAACCATTAAACCCTTGGGAAAGGTGAGAAGATGATCTGGGCTGAAAAACATTCCCAGACATATATCCTAAAATGTTCACAGGCAGGTTAGCCACCCAAAACAGTAGGGTATCCTTATGAAAGACTTTTTTTTTTTTAAAGATTTTATTTATTTATTAGAGAGAGAGAGCGAGCGAGCACAGGCAGACAGAGAGGCAGGCAGAGGCAGAGGGAGAAGCAGGCTCCCTGCCGAGCAAGGAGCCCGATGCGGGACTCGATCCCAGTACACCGGGATCATGACCTGAGCCGAAGGCAGCCACCTAACCAGCTGAGCCACCCAGGTGTCCCGAAAGAGATTTTAATTAAAAAAACAAAAACAAAAACAGGTCAGTCCTATTTATTTATTTGTTTATTTAAGGTTTTGTTGTTATTGTCATTGCTGTTTATGTATGTATGTATGTAATCTCTGCACCCAAGGTGGGACTCAAAGTCACAATCCCAAGATCAAGAGTTGTAGGCTCCCCCAACTGAGTCAGCCAGGTATCCCAAGTCAGTTCTTTTAAAATCCTCTGCACGAATACCTCCAGAGCCTTCCCATTTTATTTAAATAAAAGTCCTGACTATACATGATCTGATTGTCTCCACCCTTGATCCCTGCCCACCTATATCCTTTTTCCAGCACAGATCCCTTCCTCACTCAGTTACACTTACACTAGTCTCTTAACTGCCTTAAACACTCCAAGTTGCCCACTCTCCTTTGCCCTAATTGCTTCCCTCTGCACTCTTCCTCCCAGATATGTGTGTAGCTTTTCCTTTAGCTTTGCTCAAATATTCTGGTCTTGCTCAAATATTTTTGCCATAGGAGATGGTCCTTGGACCATTCAGTGTGAAATATCAGACCCTGTCTTTGTTTTTCCATTTACTCTGTTTATTCTTCATAATTTTTATCACCACTTGAGCTTAGTTTATATATCTATTTGCTTATTGCCTGTCTTTCTTTTTAGTATGTAAGCACTAGTAGGCTAGGGACTTTATTTGGTCTATTTTGTTTAACGCTGTATCTTCAGATCCTGGAAAATTGCCTGGCACATGAAATCTACTTGGTAAGGATTTAATTGAATAAATAAATGAAAAAATGATTCTTTTTAAGTTTATATCATCAAATGTTTCTTATGTGACTATGGAATGTTATAGAAATCCACATAAAAATATTTGATGGGTAGGAGAAATCTGCTTTGATAGGAAATCTCAGAGTCTAGATTCAAAGATCTAGGCAGGCAGGCCCTATAATCAGCAAGAAAAAAATCTCTCAAAATTTAGTGAGTTGCCACTAGCCATTCAGGAAAAGAGCTCCAGTGTCTGGTCCAGGGGTAGAGGTTAGAATGATAATAATCATGGTCGCCTGGGTGGCTTGGTTGGTTAAGCGGCCAGCTCTTGGTTTTGGTTCAGGCCATGATCTCAGGGTCCTGGGATGGAGCTCCGCTTTGGGTTCTGTGCTCAGCGGGGAGTCTGCTTAAGGATTCTCTTTCCCTCTCCCTCTGCTACTCCCCCTGCCCGCACTCTCTTTTGCTAAAAAATAAATAAATAAATCTTAAAAAATAAAGAATGGTAATAATCATATTGTATGGACTGTTGAAACTAGATCTCAGGCAAAGTAGATCAAAGACCTAATTATCAGAACTAGGGTTTATATTAGTGTCTCAGACTTTTGCTGTCCATTAGAATCTACTAGACAACTTTTAAAACTCTCCATCATGAGCTTTTACCCCATACCATTAAAGTCAGTATATCTAGGGATGGGACCCACGTCCAGTGAGTAGTTTCAAAGTGCAGACAAATTTGAGGATGAGTAAACTTGTTGTTGCTCGTTAAATTTTGGTCCCCAGACTGGTAGCTCTAGCATTATCTGAAACTTGTTAGAAATGCAGAATTGAAGGCTCCATCCTACTCTACTTGAATAAAAATCTGTGAACATTAAAATTTGAACATTTTAAGAGGTGAACATTAAAATTTGAGAACCACTAATACAGACCACAAGGTCAGAACTAGGCAGGAGATAAGATCATTAATACTCAAGTCCCTGAGGTGAATTAGAGGACCATAAACCCACTATGTTCACTCTGCTTTCCGATTTGGTAAGAGTTAGTTCCAGAGCCTAGGAGTGGGGGCGGGGTTAGGGGTCATTCAAATGGAGGACAAATGATCTTAGCCCTAGAAGAGGTCAGTTAAAAGAACAGGGATCTAGGCAAGATTTAAATTCAGTGTGAGACAAGTGGTTGGAGATGGCATTGGAAAGATATGTTGGTTCCAGAATATAAAAGAGCCACAGATAGTGATGGTGTTGGAGCTGGTGAGTGACATGAGTAAATCGATATTTTAGGTTCAGATTGACTAGGTAGAAATTCCTGATGCTCTCCTGAAAAAAAAAACAATATTGAGATAAGGATAGTAAAAGAATGAGAATAAGCAGTAATTTTTTCACTATTCTTCAATACTGTTGTATGTCCACAAGTCTCAGAATTAGATTGTGTAGCTTATTATTTTAATCATCCAAATATTAAAAAAACACCTAAAATTAAGAGAACATGTAGAAACCAAAAGTAGATTAGAAATTGTTTTGCTTGGTTAGCTTTGTTAAGATGCTGCTAAATTCTTTTCTTCAGAAATATAACTTTTTATTTCCATGTCAATAGAATAGCTGATTTTTTTTTTGCCACTTCATATAACTATTCTTACAATTGCAAACTTTAAAGTCATAACACATTTTACATATCTTAAGAAATTATCGGTATATTCAGAAATTCCTTTAGGTTGCTAATCAAGCTTAATATATACCTTTACATTCATGTCACCTCATTCTAAATGCATGTGCTAGTTTCACTGTGAAGGGTAAGGAAAATGCAGGAAAACTAAGGAAGGAGAGAAAGGTAAGGATTATCTAAGGAATTTGATTTGCGATGTAAATGGCCCCTTTTTCTATTATATTTTATCATATGTAGTCTATATTTTCAAAAATTACAACTGGGCACTGACCTACTAAACTATAATCTCAATGAGGTGGGATCAGATTCAAGAGTCATTCTTGGCATGGAGTAGGTGCTCAGTAAGTATGTGTTGAATAAATGAATGGATAATTATCAGCTTATCACTGCCTCCTTCTCTGGAAGGGGGTTGCCCTTGGCTGATGGAAACTTTCCTAGACAAAACTGGGAGGCTAGACTTCTGAAACCATGGCTTTGCTTTATTTTCTCTCCACTTTCTTGTCCTGCTCATCCTCCTTCCTTATAGATGTCTCCTAAAAAATGCTCTCCATATGTTATTTGCCCAGGATCTCCTGTCTCAGACTCTGCTTCTGGGAAATTTGATCTGAGACACTGTATGCATGACTATCATATATTTTATATATGTATATGCACATACATATATATACATGTATATATATGCATGTATATGTATGTGTGGGTATATAACACACAAATTTTTAAAAAAATTTTTTATCCTGCCCTAGGTTAAGAAGTCCATTTTACATTTTGATCCAGTATAGAAGATTAATAAAAATCTATATACCTACACATACATATTTATTCATTTAGCAACAAATGTGTATCTATTTCCTATTATGTGCCAAACCCTGTTCTCTGTTCTATTTGATGGGGAAATAGCAGTAAAAATGGAGTTTACATTTGTAAGACAAGACTTAACTTTACCATGTTAAATCTGTAGGCTGATACACTATATTCTACTCTAATATTTTCTTTTATACTCTATTGTGTTCTCTTCCTTTTTAAAAAAAATGCTGTTCATGACCCACTAAATTGATTAACAATGTGCTTGAGAGTTGTAACCATTAGTTTAAAAATATTGCCTTAGATAGTGTCAAGCCTGATTTTATTTTTATTTTTTTAAAGATTTATTTATTTATTTATTTGTCAGAGAGAGAGCAGGAGTGAGCACAGGCAGACAGAGAGGCAGGCAGAGGCAGAGGGAGAAGCAGGCTCCCTGCCGAGCAAGGAGCCCGATGCGGGACTCGATTCCAGGACGCCGGGATCATGACCCGAGCCGAAGGCAGCCGCTTAACCAACTGAGCCACCCAGGCGTCCCTCAAGGCGTCCCAGGAAGTTTTTGTTAATACCTTCAGGCATTTAATATGATATAATACTTAATATGGAGGAAAAATATGTAACTGACATATGCGTGGTATTATTATCTTCTTCCTTGAAGGCTTATATAATTCAACCTTTATTTTTATTAGTATTTCTTTTCAAAATACCCTTTTCATCTTCTTCAACTAGAAGTCAATAAATAGGGCTTTTGCTCTATGTCTAAACTGTCAAGGTCTCTAAGAGAAAATGTGCTTTAAAGCAGTAGGAGTTAATGTTCACTCTTGCACTATAAATTCTATTGGCAGATACTCTACTGGCTGGTAGATATAAGGATGACTTTCTCCTTGAAAACTCTAATGAGACCTGGGAATAATATACAATCTGTGATTCAGGTATTATCCTCTAAATGTAAAAGCTTTTAAACAATTCTAAAACCTTATCTAAAATAAATCACAGTATTTCTTGTTATTTCTTTGAGAAGTAAAGATATCTAATATAGGCCATAAATATTTTGAAGCAAAAGAACTTTAGTTTTTGAAACAAATCATTTTCTTCTTGAGAAGAGGTTATGACATATGTTTGCACTTGATTGATTGAGAAATGATGAAGTTTCTTAACTTCTACAAATAATTCTTCCTGGAGAGGGACTTAGAAAGGCCAAGGCTGAAGCAGTTGTGAATGATGGAAAGAAAGCACCCTCCTAAGCGTGACCTGGATTTAAATATTAATTCTACCAAAGAAGTGTGTGGCATAGGGCTTGCTTATGAACAGTAGTTTCCTTCTCTGTAAAATGGGATAATGATCCTAACTTCATAGGGTTATTTTGAGAAAAATATATGATGGTATGTTGAATGTCTGGCTCATTATCACTCAGTAGACACTCAGTAAAGGTTAATCTATATCAATCAGGATTCATCAAGAGAGGACATTTAGCTCGCATGGTAAGAGAAGTCATAGAAACCATAAGAAAATTCTCTGATTATTTAACATACCCACTGAGACTTCTGTATCCAAACAGTAGCTCTGAGATGTCACTCGTAGAGCCCAGTCATGATGTTCTCACTCCGAACATCCTCAGAACTCCACTTTGGGAGCTGCCTTCAGAGGAAATCTTACTTTATAGTCACATTTTATTAGTGATGTTATTCAGTATTTGTCCAGCTGTACCTTTCTCATCAGACTTAGATCTTAATGAGTTTACATAGTTCTGAAAGTCCAATTCAACCTTAAAAGGTTAAGTCATTGAAAAAAAAATTGTGATACAGGATCTGAGGGCAACACGGAAAGAGGAACTCTGAAAAATACTGATTCTCTGTGAGTAACATGATCGTTAGGTGATCAGCTTGGCTTGTCAAGAAGTAGAGATAAAAATGACCGCAGGTGATCCTCAACACTAAGCCAAGGACTGTTCCCACCTGCTCAGGGGTCATAGCCCAGCTGCAGGTCACTGGCTCTGAAATCTTGTAGTGTACTGAGGCCAAGAGCTTAGAGCTTGAAGCTTGGGAGCTTGTATAAATCTGGAGCTTTAAGGGACCTCTCAAGGCTCCATGCTCAGAATTTGTCTTAGCTAAGATATGGCTGATTTTACAGTTCTCACCCAGTTCAAGCTCTCTGTCTCACTGTTTTAAATTTGCCCTTGCATCTCAGAGTCTTCTTTTACTCAGAAGGAGACAGGTCCATGATGATCACAGGAAAAGCTTTTTAACTTTTTTGAACCTCAGATTCTTTTTGGAAAGTGAAAGTAGTAATAATGCATTCCAGTAGGGTGGTTGTGAGGTTATATAAGATAATGAAAATAGAATGGGCAATGGGATATCTGGCACATAGTAAATTCTTAATAGATTATAGAGATGATGATTATTATTACTATTATTCAGAGCAACCCAATCTACCTCTCAGTGCCCAGCTCAATGCCTAGGAAGCCCAGCTCAACTAGAGGCATATTTATCAAAAAATGGGATCCTCGACAACTATTAATTGGGTAAGAAACCTTTTGTAGAGTGTTCTGAGTTTACATTGTGGGAGAAAAGAAAGACATTAAGGGCACCACACTGGTTGGATAAATTGGATATATACATTCAAGTACTTTTTTGGTCATGTGCCTTTATGGTCACATTTGGTATGGAAAGATGGATTCAGTTTTCATGACTTCTGAACCATTACCCACTTCTAGAATAGTAATAACAGTAATAAGAATAATAGCTAACATTTACTGTTAATTACTAAGGGTACTATAAAAACCCTCCGAGTAGTATGTATATCTGGTTTGACATCACTGTAATGAATAAAATATCAAAGCAAAAAGAGCAGAGCCATCCCTTCCCCCATCCTTAACTCAGCTTTCCCTGTCCCTCCACCCACCATGCCCTTCACTATTCCAGTGTTCATGAGGGTGTAAGGCATCATTAAACTGTGTAACTGCCAATTTTCTCTTCCTTCTGATAAAGTATAGATATAAATGCTTTCATTTCCACACCAGCAAATATTTATTAAGTGCATTCTCGGAGGGACTGGTCAAAAAACTGAAGTGAAATATTCCTTATTGCAGGCCTTGGGATGTCTCCTAGGTCCACTCCTCTGGCCAGTTCATTAAGATAGAGTGAAGAATCTTCTCACACAAATTTCCCATGTGTCAGTTTTTACATGTCTTAAATGACAATAACTTTTGTCTTATTTTATAGCTTTTATGAAAGTGAAGCATGTCACTGACACAACAGTTTACTGATTGGTGATAACACCACTACCTCGGTCTCTGGTGGTGTTTATTGGTCATTGGCATTTACTAGTCAAGAGGTAGAAAAGAGTGGAGTTCTTCTAGGGAAGCACCACTAGAAAACTATGTTGGGAAGCCATCCATCACTGATGGGGTTCTGTGGCAGGATGTTTAAGCCACTGGGTTTTGGGTCTCAAGTTCCTGCAGCCTAACCCAATTTCCAATCATTTGGGAGGTGTATCACTTGGGATTTTTATTGTGTCATAGTGGGAAAAATAGAGCTGAAATTGCTGCAGGCTAGTCTCTCTTCAAAGGCAAGTGAAAGAAGGAAATTCTTCTCTGACAGTTTTTTAAACAAAGAACTTTTAACTATATCTAGTCCAGATTTAGCTCATGCAAACCATGTCATTATTTTTACATGTAATTTATTCTTATGATGTTTCTGCCAATAGGAAGTTGTGGTTACTGATGGCCTGTGTGTTTTAATAAGAATTGTTTGATGTTGATTGTTGTTGTTTACCAACTTTTCGGTAACAGCACCCCAAAGAATGCAACTATAATAAGAAAGGGTAAAATTTTAATACTTTGTGGAAGCACATCAGGAATGTCTCTTTTGAAGGGGTGAGACAGCTTAGGAATTGACTTTTTCTAAAGCACAAAATGAGGCCCAACTCTCACGACATAGATTTGGCAGCTCTGTAGTTTCTTTCCATAAGTAAAATACCACTGATAGCTGCTCTAGTCCTTAAAGACTGGAAAAAACTGACAGTTTTACAGAAATGATAGAGTATCTAACATAACTATTCTTTATTCATTAACCCTAAGAAGGAGAACCTTTGAAATAACCAGGAAGAAAAATACCTATTTTCCTGATCACCCAACACATCAATTATTTCTCTTTTGTTGAGTGTCAAGTAATTCTGTAACAAAAAATCTATTTTTACAAATAGGGGCAAGGTAATTTAGAGGAGAGAGGGAGGGAGAGGGGAGAAAAAGAGGAAAGAAGGGAGGGAGGGTGGGAGATTGTGATGCGTCTTCTTGCAGTATTTCTATGCTCTTTATATTGTCATTACTTTTTCTCCTGATAAGCATTCTGCCTCATTCATACAATATATTACACCGAAGACTCTTTTTCATTTAACTCTCCCGTGTCTCGTTTTCTTTATCCTTTAAATGATGATAATGCTTGTTCTGTTTCATAGTGAAGGTGTTAGGATTAATAGTGTATTACAGATAAAAATGTTTTGAACTTCCCAGAAAGACACAATACAAAGTATTCCTATTGTTGTCATTATCACCAAACATACTCTGTACTCCTTCTTATTGCTTCTTATTTTCCCAGTGTCTAGCCAAAGTGGTAGCTTAATGAGGAGTGAAAAATAATAGAGCTGCAAAAGAACTAAAGGCTGTTGAATTCAGCCTTTTTTTTTCTTAATACAGAATTGGATAGTGGGATTTAGAGACATTAAATCACTTTTTGGGGTTAGTATACTTCCCTGTTCAGTTTCCTCAACTGTGAGTGATTTTCAAGACTAGGTTGTCAATTCTTCTTTGTATATACTTCTTTTCTTAGTGGCTTGAACTATTTAAACTTGAACTATAATCTCCATTCTGAAGTTTCTAAAATCGGCACCACTATCTCCGACAAGTGTGTTCTTCACTCTCATACTTCTATTTGTTTTCACACGTTAACAGTTAGATAACCATATTAGTTTCCTAGAGCTGCCACAGTAAATATCACAAACTTCATGGCTTAAGACAACAGAAATTTATTCTGTCGTGCTTCTGTAAGTAGAAGTCTGAAATCAAGGTGTCGGTAGGGCAGCATTCCCTCTGAAGTGTCTGGGAAGACATTTTTCTTTGCGTCTTCCTAGCTTCTGACTGTTGCTGGCAATCCTTGGCATCCCTTGGCTTGAAGCTTCTATTACTCCAGTCTTTGGCTCTGTCATCTCATGACCTACTTCCCTGTGTATATGCATGTCTCCAAATCTCAGTCTCCTTAGAAAGACACCTGTCATTGGATTTTAGACCCACTCCAATCTGGTACGACCTCATCTTAATTTGGCTACATCTGCAAAGTCCACATTTCAAAATAAGATTATTTGTACAGGTACCTGAAGTTAAGACCTCACCATATCTTTTGGGGGGATACAATTCAACTCATCACAGTAACCTACTTTTATGTGATATTCAATATGGTTGAAATGAACTTCACCACAATCTATTGAAATTGTCTTCATTTCTGTTGAATGGTATCACTAATCTTGAAGTGTTTGGGAACAAGAAACACATGATTATGATGCTTCCACCACTCTTATGCTCTAGATTCACTTTGTCATAAGGCTGCATTGTTTGTTCTTTTGCCATATTCATCAATTTCTTCTACTGTCCGTTGCACTGTGTCTGTCCTGGAACAGGTCTTTGATTCCAAGTTAGTTATTGATTCTAGCCTCTCCCTTACCTAGTCCTTTGCTACTGAAAGTGTAATTCAAGGATTGGGAGCATCAGTTTCAGCTACATGCTTGGTAGAAATAAGAATTTTGGCCCTACCTGGACCTGATTCTGATTCTAAATTAGAATCTGCATTTTAATGAGATCACCAAGTAAGGTTCTTCAGGGTCTGACAAACTTGAAGTGGGTTAGGACAAAATTGATATCCATTTAATAGTTTTCCAATGCCTTTCTTGTTGAAAAATTTTATTTTTTAAGCTCATTTTTTATTTTTTAGTAATCTCTATACCCAATGTGGGGCTCAAACTCATGAGCCCAAGGTCAAGAATCATATGGTCTGCTGACTAAGCCAGCCAGGTGCCTTTGGAAAAAAAATTTTTTTAAAAATATTATTTATTTATTTATTTGACAGAGATCACAAGTAGGCAGAAAGGCAGGCAGAGAGAGAGGAAGGGAAGCAGGCTCCCTGCTGAGCAGAGAGCCCAATGCAGGGCTTGATCCCAGGACCCTGGGATCATGACCTGAGCATAAAGACAAAGGCTTTAACCCACTGAGCCACCCAGGTGCCACTCCCTGGAAAATTTTAAAGTCCTTTCAAATCTACCTCTATCTAGATTGGTTAAATAAGTTAAATCAAATACGTAAAATGGAATGTCATATAAAAAACATTAAAAAACTAACAATGATGTCAAAGATTGTTAAATACTTGGGAAATATGCATGGTATATTGCTAATTTAAAAATGCTAGTTCTAAAGGATACATGGTGCCAATTTTGAGTATAGATATATATAAAAGGACTAATGAATATTGGATAATGTTAACAGTGGGCATTTTTTTTCATGCTGCTGTTTTAGATGACTCCTTTCCTGTTAGGATTTACTTCTTGCAATGAGCACATATGTGTTCTGTCATAACGAGAAAGGAAGTTATCAAAAATCCTAACTATATGAATGTATGTTTCTCTGCTTTTTAAGGTTTATTTGCATATTGAGAATGGAATGGATTTTAAAATAGTAATTGAAGAGAGAGACGCTTTTGACCTATGGTAGAACTACGCATTCTTTTTTTTTTTTCCTTTCTTTTTCTTTTTTTTTAAGTAAGCTCTACACCCAATGTGGGACTCAAACTCATGACCTCAAGATCAAGAGTGGCACACTCTATCGACTGAACCAGCCATGCATGCCAGAACTACTCATTCTTGCATCACCAAAGGAAAAATGCCAGTGTATGGTGAACTGCAACTGAACTGCAGAGGAGAGAGTGAGGGAGTCAAGTACTGTCTTAGATTCAGATACCAGTGTCGTTTTGTCTCTCCGTTTGTTCAGGCTAAAGTCAGATTGTTAGTTTCCTGTTGCTGCATAACAAATCACCACAAATGCTGAGGCTTAAGACAGTACAGACCCCTCTTATTTCATATATCTCTAGGTTATCGGTAGATTAAGAGTCTAGGCACGGTTTACTGGGGTTCTCTTCTGAGGGTCTCACTAGGCTTTAATTTGGGTGTTGGCTAGGCTGCATTCTGATCTGGAGGCTCAGTTAAAGGAGAACCTACTCCAGTTTCATTTAGGTTGTTGGAAAAATTTATTTCCTTGTAGCTATATGACCCAGGGCCCTGGCTTCTCACGAGCTGTCAGCTGGGTGCCCTCAGGCCTTAGGTGTCACCTGCAGTCCCCTGCCACATGGCTCTCTCCACAGGGAGCAGACACATAGCTGTCTGCTTCTTTAAGGCTTCTAGGAAAGCCTCTTTTTCCAATCTGCTAAGGCAGAATGTTAGAGAGGTGTGACATGCCATCATGTTTACATATTTTATTAGCTAGAAGCAAGGCAGAATTCTGCCCACACTCAAGGAGAGATAGATCATAACACCAGAGCATGGAGATCAGGGAACCACCTTGGAGTTCTGCCTACCACACAAACCAAAGCACACTACAAAGTCTCTGAGAAACACTAAGAGAAGAAGCAGCCAAATGGACTTCACCCCAAAGCCAGCCCCTTCCCTCCTCAGGCCTTCTCAGGTGGGGGTTGCTCTCCTTGGTAGCCAGAGAGAAGACGTTCTTCAGCCTTCAGAAAGCAGGAATAACAAGAAAAGACACAGCCTATCTACAACAAAACAACCGGGGCATAGGAAAAAAAGACACACAACATCCTGCTGCACACCTTGGGAGATTCTGACATAAAAGTCTGGAGTACAACCTTGGTATTTCCATTTTTTCAAAGTTCCACAGTGAGTACTGGTGAGCTTCCCTGTGCTTCCTAACATGTGGAAAACCTTGCCACATACTTAGAGCCTTACCTATTTAGAGCCTCTACAAGCCCCACTCTGCTCCCATGTTCACATGAAGTCTTTTCTGATTATTCCAGTACATGCTAATGTCTCCTTACCCTGAACTTGTATATTTGAAGATTGACTTATAAATACTACCACACAGGTTAGTCAGCTTGTAAGTTCCTTTTCACTTCTTTTGGATCTTTTTCCTCAATTGAAGTACTCCTTCTTCAAGGACAGAGTTCTTACATTATCACAAACCAGATTTCTGAGTATATCTCAAGTGTAATTTAGTAATTTAGTTTTATTAACTGGCTAAACTCAGAAAATAGGGATGGAGCACTTCCCTAGTGGTCCTTAACTCGAATTCAGAAGACTATTGTTTCTGAGGAGAATGTAACAGTATGTTCCGGTGGAGTATTCCTGAACTCTAGATATTCGTGGATAGTGAGTTAATTTGGGGACCGTATTTGTGTTTATCTTATGCTACATTTTAAATAATATCTTCCTTTAAATAGTATTTCAATTACTTGATCGTAATCTAAACACTAGTATCCCTGAAGCCATGTACTTTATATGCTACTTACACATTTTACATTTTTCAACTTCCCAGGAAGATACTTAATATTGAAATAAAGTATCATTCATGTCCCACCTACAGATGTTTCCTGTACCGCCAACAGTGCTTATCCAACCTGTGGGGTATTACTTGCATAGTGCAGAACACTTCTATTCTCATAATAGGGCTCTATCTGCTCTAGATCTTAGCTCTCTGAGACGTAAAATACAGGATAAGGACAATAGTAGTAACAATTAGTGTTTATCCTTAAACATTAGGTGTCTGGTAAATCTCCAAGTGCTTTATATATATTCCTTTATTAAATCCATCAAACAATCCTATGCCACGATCCATTTTGTTTTTTCAGACGAGGAAATGAAGATCCAGAGAAGTTAGGTAACTTATTCAAGGTCACACACCTGCTAAACAGGGATCCGGGATTTGAACCCAGACAGTCTGACTCCAGAGGGAGTTCTCTTAACTACTCCATGCACTGCTTCTCTGGTTTAATATGATATTATGAAGATTACATGCAAAGCAAAATACAACACACACACACACACACATAGACACACACATGCACACACACCCCTTACCCAGCACCAGACCTAATTTATAGAACGAATTCAGTACAATTTAGTGTCTTTCTAGAAAATAGATTGGTATATTTTATTTCATCCTTATGTAGGGATCACAAAATGTGTTATATCAGTCTTAAGCCTCAGATACGTCTGTTGCCTTCTCCTGGAGGCAACTAAAACGACTTCAGACAACTTTCCAGGGGGGTTAGAGAGCAGAAGTGCATCTGATTTGAGGAATTTTACATTGATCCCTGACACAACAAAGGTGGCTTAAATTGACCTTCCTGAAAGTTTGCAGGTCATGAAGACCAATTAGTTGCTATGGTGTCAATAAGTGCAAATTGCTTTAGATCGTTGGTGAATAGGGAAATCTCCACTGGGTCAGTGCCCAGGGCAATGAGGTACTAAAGGCACTGCAGGTGGTTTGAAGGCAGACTTAAAAAAGAAAAAAAAGTCCACAACAGTGCTGGGCTCTGGCAGTCCACTCATAAATGGTGATACACTCTGGCTTCTTCAGCCTGGTCAAGCAAATCAAGACGCGGATCTCAGCCTATACATCACTGTGTGGCCCAGATTAGTTTTCTTTTAGGGATTATATTTTCTTTAGATATGGTACAGCAATTCAGATTAGACAGAATTGTTTATTTTCTGAACTTTTGATTATCAGTAAAACATCAAGGTATGACTAATTAATGATCCTTCCCCTCCAAACAGTTTTCATTTTAAAGGACTTCATTTCAAGTTAACAGAAAAGAAAATATATAAATAAATGTCTGGGTGGAAATGTGGAAACCAAATGTTCAGCCTTTTAAAAGAACGAATTCAGAACCCAACCCAGAATGTCATTATGTTACAGTAACAGTTTAACCAAAAAAAAAAAAAAACTTTTCCAAATTAATGATGCATATACTGTCACAATAAACAGAGTTAACTGAGATAATTAAAAGTATTTTTATTCAGCTAATAAGACAAAATGTCACAGTTGAGAATGATTACCCTGAACTTCTGCAGATCGGGTAGAGCAGAACACCTTGTCTTTGTAAAAACATAACTATATCCAACAATTGCAACATGTTTTATTCATATGGTGTTTATGTCTGGATATGTCCAAGCTATTTGCTAGGTGAACAGTCACACTTGATAGATCCAGGAGGGAATTTCTTGGTACAATGAACAAAAAGAGCTATTTTGTTCTTGTGCTCCAACCTCAGACCAAGGGGGGAAAAAGCTGTCATAAATATATGGTCACCTTTCTGCTTTTAAAACTGTGCTGGTGCCTGGGGAAGGATTCTCAGAATGTAAAAAAAATTGGTGACATTACATGGGAAACTTTCTGTTCTTCCTCTTGTAATAGTCAATCTTGTTTAGACAGTAGCCTCTGAGTGGACTGGGAACAGTGTATTATGAGTGATAGCAAAGGAGTCAGGGGCAAGGGATCCACAAAACTATTATATGGTGACCAAGAACTGATTTTTCTGCTAAAACTTTACTATTTAAGCTTTGTGTCTGGATGCTTTGATATAGTCAAATGTCAATGTCAAGTGCCATAATCCAAACTACCCATGATAAAAATAAATCACTTACTATACCTACTTAATGCTCTTTTCCTCTCTCTACTTTTCCTATGCTGCAAAGACAAAGACATAGTCCTTATAATTGGAAGGGAAAACAGGCAATGTGGCCTTTAACCATAAAGCTTTTTGTTATGTAGCTGTAAAAATTCAGCAATTGAAAATAAAGGAGTGATATAACAGAGGGGGAATCCATAACCAACTAAGGTTATGCTCTGGGGTGTTGCTCCTTCCACATTTCAAGAGTAATATTAGGTCCCCAACAGAAATAAGAGTGGGTGGAATTTTTGTGTTCATTTTAGTTGCAATGACCCTGGCAAAGGGCTACTTACTGAAGTGTGTTTGTTTGTGGAGGTAACTCCACAGGGACTATTTTAGATTATGCTACAGGAATGGAGCTTGCAACAAAAACACCATTTAAAGAAACATTGACATAGCATCTGAGCTCTGCTACCTTTCTGGGACAACTAAGGAGCCAAATTTGTTCTTAAAAAGGAAAATGTTCTTTGTGTGGACTGTGAGCTCCATACCAATGACATAGTTGTAAATCCATGACATAACTGTAAACCCATGGCTGTTCACATCCCAGGTGGAGATGAAGTAACTTAAAAGCAAAATGGGAAATGAAAAACTGAGATTATTACCAAAGCCAATAAAGAAAGCTGCTCTGGGGGTCATCTGGGACATTGGCAATAGGTAACCTATTATCAGGAAGATGCCTGAGAGTGGCATTGCCTGCTGTCCCTCCAGCAGTCCTATAGACTGATGTTCAATGAACTTGCCCACGGTAGTAAGTGTTTGACCTCTTTGAAAACTAGTATTGTGTACTAATGTGTAGGCATCCTCACAAAGTGAAAGGGCTCACAGTGCTAAAGACTTAGAAGTAGTAACATTATAAAATAGGACACTTGAGGCAAATTGACCTTAAGGAGTCAACAACCACGAAAGAACCATTTCTCTGAAAAACTGCTCTACCCTCCCTGAGGTGAATGTGAAGGGGCAGGACCTGAAAAGAGAAAATGTAGGCAAAAAGAGAAAAATAGGCAACTACAGAACAGAAACAGCTAGACTTTGCAAAATTCCAAACATAGTAGATGAACTCAGATAATCAGACCTGCCTCTTGTTTCAGACAACTGAGGCGGCTTCCCTGTGTCCTGTGCTTGTTGTCTGTTGGAAGAGAGATGGGGAAAAGGGGGCACATTATACCTGATTCCTCCTTTCTGAGCTTCATTGAAATTCAGTTACAAAAGTTTCTTAGGGAGCCTGCAGGAGTTGTCTGCAGTGTGGCTTCTTCTTACATTTGATGATTTGGGGTCAGCCCTGGACTGGTTGAGATGCTCAGGCTCCAAATGCTTCTGGGGATGGCTCTGTAGTTGACTAGGGCACCAGTGAGCAAGGTTGACTGTTTAAGGTCTTGACTTTGGTCAGAAGTGGGAAATTATTAGGTATGGGTATGCAAAAAGATAAGGTATTGGTATGGTGGAGTGAATGATTGGCATAGGCGATCTTTAGCTGTCTGCTTTGAAACTCCCAATTCCATCAGGTGAAAGCATGTCCAAAATAGAGACATCTTCTGAGATGCTATTTGATTATGGGAAAAAATTAAAATGCTCAAAAATATAACCTCTGGATTGCTTTCCCCATTTATTCCTCCCAAGTAGATTTAGCTTCCTGAAGCTAGAGACCAGCTAGTCTTCATTTTTCAATCTTGATTTTTCAATTTTGGGGGGTTCCCTAGAGCACACACTACGCCTAACACTTAGACTGGGCCTCAAAAAGTATTTGTTGAAGGGAGGAATGGGAAGGTCAAATCTAGCAGTCAAGATTAGAATGACCTGCAGTGTTCTGTGTTTATGCTTACTGCCTTTTGACTTACTGATATCTGTTTTTAGCATTGTCTCTTGCAATGGAGACAGCCTCCCCTTTTTTCTTACATCATTTCTTATGCCATTCCAGTATGCCCACAAACACTGGCAGCTTTGACTTCCTAAAGAACTGGAATCTAGGAGTAGAACTGGAGGTGGAGGTGTGAGATCGAGAGGCAGTGGTGACTGGAATGCTAGAGATGTCTGTGACTTACTCATGCATTTCCAGACTCACCTAAAAAAAAAAGTTTAAAAAAATACGTATCTGGGCCCCTGAGGAGAAAGCTGTCTTCTCTACAAAGAAGAGATTTTGGTGCCATAAAATCTGGCTTTGGAAGCTCAGGTCCCCAAAACACACACACACACACACACACACACACACATGCGCGTGTGCGCGCATGCACTCCTCAATCACTGTACTATGGGGTGAAGATATTGATTAGGTCTATCCATTAGGACATTTGCATCGAAGACATGGAGCAAGCCCCATTGATTTACATATGCATCATCAAGTAACATCTTTTTTGGGCTGCATATATGTGCCCTTGCTTGAGATTAAATCAGGATGGCCAAACCTCATAGGACCAACCTAGAGAGAGCCTGGTCTTGCCTAGTGAAATCCATCTAGTTCATAGATATGGATTAGAGTGTACTAAGCAAATTTCAAGGAGTTTAGAAGTATTATGTCAGTAGCAATCAGCATATTGAACTAGGTGGAAGTGTTCAGGGAGGGAAGTGCCAGGGGCAGTGATGGGTCTGGTTTTATTTAGCCCATTTAATAATGATTTGGGAGAGGGAGAAAACACATTAAAATCACAGATTATACTAAATTGATAGGTGGTATAAACACAAATGAGGGCAAACAAAAGAATATAAAGAATTTAGAACAGAAATGAGATTCCATCAGGAAAAAAATGCGCTTTCACATCTGTGCAAAGTATCTTAAATCAGCAATGGAAATTGTTTTAAAAGTCATTTAGCTCAGAAAATGTTCATAAACATTGCTCACATTTATAAGTGCTAACCCCTCCCCACTCCTAGCTATTTTTATTCCACTGGAATATATTGTTTATTTTTTATCATTTAAAATACAAATCTGATCATGTTATTCCTCTGATTAAAATCTTTGAAAGGCTCTGGGTTCTCTACAGGATGGATTCCAAGCTCCTTAGGGCTATAGGAAACCTTTCCTTTGCTATTTTTGTCCATCTCCCCGGCCTCTTTCATATGTCTGTCTGCTCTGAACTCCTTACTGCATCTAGGCAGAATTATTTGTAGCTCCCTGATTGCAACCCACCTTATTACTAACCGCACCATCTGCTTAAAGCACCACTTGTTTCTCTTTTCCAGGTTATTTCCATATGATCTTCAAAATTCAGTTTTGGCCTCTCCTGTTTCATGGGCTTTTGTACACATAAACCTGGCCCAGCCCTGTTTGGTTTGGTTCCTTGGCACTGCCATCACACACACTGCCCACTTTTTTTTTTTTTAGATTTTATTTATTTATTTGACAGACAGAGATCACAAGTAGACAGAGAGGCAGGCAGAGAGAGGAGAAACCAGGCTCCCTGCTGAGCAGAGAGCCCGATGCGGGGCTCGATCCCAGGACTCTGGGATCATGACCTGAGCCGAAGGCGGAGGCCCTAACCCACTGAGCCACCCAGGCGCCCCACACACTGCCCACTTCTAACATAACAGGTTGACTATCACGATGGCCATATTTATTGAGTACTTAATTATGTTCCAGACTCAGTGCTATGTATTTTCATGCATTGTCTTTGTAACCACAACAATCTTAGGAGATGAATATACTCATCTGTTTTATATATAAGAAAATTACACATTTGGTTAAGTAGTTTGTCCAAGATTGCCAAGCCAATAAGTGGCAGAGCTGGGATTCAAACTGTTTCCAGAGTCCATATTTTAAAAATTATACTCTTATAATAATTTGTTTCCTTGGGGCGCCTGGGTGGCTCAGTTGGTTAAGTGACTCTTGACTTCGGGTCAGGTCATGATCTCAGGCTCGTGAGGTCCAGCCTGTGTCGGTCTGCGCTTGCACTTAGTGGAGAGTCTGCTTGAGGAATCTCTCCCTTTCCTCTGCCCCTTCCCCCTCTCATTCTCTCACTCTCAAATAAATAAATCTTTTTTTTCCCCCAAATAAATAAATCTTAAAAAATGTGTTTCCTTGTCTGTCTCCCCTACTACTGTAAACTTCTTGAGGCTAGGGACTGTGTCATAATCACCTAGCATCTACAGTACTTGCATGGTACACACGGCTTGATAATAATAATAATAACAACAACAACAAGGGCAAGGATAACTAATATTTAATGAGTGCTGATTGTGTGCTAAGGAATTTGCATGTATTTTTGTGCGCATTATTCACAAACATGGCAGAGCTGGTAAAATCATTTTTAGCTACTACTACTACTGAGCCTAATGCACATAAAGCCCTCATTTTACAAGTCTTTGCCATGAATAAGTTACCAGTCTTAACAAAAATACATTCTCCTGAGGCTTAATAAGTAATAGTAGCTTATATTGGGGAACCCGAGGCTTAAAGCATTGAGAAACCTTTTTAAGATTATACAGATCTCTCTCTAAAGCCCCCACTCTTTTTGAGGTATCCTTTTGCATTCTCATCTGACAGCAAATAGGCATAAAATGTCTTTAGGATTCTGCAGCAATTGTGAATGAACCCCAACTTAAATGCAAGACAGAGACCAAATATGTGCATAAACATGGGCAAGCTCTCTAACTTTCATTGGGCCTGTTGATCTACTTTACTTGAGCCCATTCCGATTCACTTTTGGCTTTAATCTCATGGGTCCCTGTTTATTTCTGTGATTAAATGAAACAGATTCGTGTACCAAAGAGGATTGTCTCTTACTATTGCTACCTCTCAAGGTTGTTTTATTTAGAAGGATCAGCAAGACCCAGGCCCTGGATAGTGCCCCTTACATGCCATGGGAGTCATGTTGGTCTAGACTGGAAAACAAGGCTCTCAATCCAACCATGTTATTGGGTCAGTCACTTTACTTCTCTTCGTTTTGGTTATCTCACCGATAAACTGGCTTTCCACATGTTGGATTGTGAGCTAGCTGTATCACCATCATCAGGGGAGTATTTGATAAATATTGACTCCTGGGTTCCATTCACAGATTCGGATTCTGCAGGTTTAGGGCAGGCGTGTTTGAAATCTCTCCAGGTGATTTGCTGTAGTGAATTTCTGTATACCACTGAAATGACTTTAGCTAAGAGATAATGTCATTTATTATCCAGGCTCACTTCTTGGAGGCTCAGGAGAATGTATTTTTGTTAAAATTGGTAACTTATTCATGGCGAAGACTTGTAAAATGAGGGCTTTAGATGTAGTAGGCTCAATGAACGAGTTTCACATTTATTACAATCACAAAGGAGGTCTGTGTTACGTGGAATGTTCTTTTTTATAATAATAAACCCGATGGCTAATATTACATAGAAGTTTTACTAAGTTTAAACTTTTTTCACATATATTGTTTTATTCATGTTCACGTCATTGATTATTTCCTTTTTACAGATGAGAGAACTGAGGCAGCCGGGCTTGTCCAAAGTCACAGTGTGAATCAGGAGCTTTGCCAGAATTTGAACTCGTATCTCCTGAATCCCAAGGCCATGATATATTCAGTCCCTCAATAACTGCCTTGTGTTTTATGACTGTCACAGTAGGACATGCAGTCTTTATATGAAAGGCAATTACATTTCATTTTCACAAAGCTTTTAGATTTCTAGATAAGAAGGGTAGGATTTTTTTATTGCAAGACTGCTGAATGGAATGGATGGCATAATGCTGCTGAAGGCTTTCGTATACCTCTAGCAATTTCCATAAACCTTAAAAAAAATCTGCCAGGCCCACTGGAAGAACTGTCTTGAGAACCACTGGTTTAGAATTTGTGGCCCTACAGGTATATCCTGATCTACATGTTGAAGATCTCATTCTAGGGTGTTGATTCTGCTTCCTATCCACTTGGCGGAAGATTGTATTTGTCCCTCAGGCCTCTTCATTTTAGCAAATGGAACCACAAGCAGTCTAGTTGGACAGTCCAAACTGAGGTTCTTACTCATTTTACCCTCACTGTTTGCTAATTCTTATTAATTGCTAAGTCCAGTTGGCTCTAGGTCCAAATATATCCTACATTTTTCCATTTCTCTCTACCTTCCTCTCTTACTTCCTCTTCAAATTAGACTCCCATAATCTCTTCCATAAGTTGCATGGGCTGCCTTCTGAGGGCTCTCAGATTCCTCTCTTGCCCCCCTGCAGTCCATTCTCCTCACTTAGCTGAGAGATCTCTTTTAAAATGTAAATACCATGTCATTCCCCTGCTTACAACTCTGCAATGAATTCTCATTACATTTGGAATAAAATCCGAACTCCTTAACATGTGTCTTTCCACAGTCCAGATTCTCCTGCTCCTTCTCACCCCATCTCCCCTCATTCCAGATGGCATCTCCCCATGCGAGTCACATGGAACTTGTTTCAGCTCTGAACACATCAGGGTTACTTCTGCATGAGAAACTGTACTCTTTTTCCTTTGCTTGGAATGCACTTCCCCAAGATGTTCTTAATCTAGCTGCTCTCCTCCTTCAAATATTAATTTAAGTATCTTTAGATATCACCTGTTCTCCTCCCAGGGACCTTCTCAAATAAACTCCAAGTACCTAAGTTGTTTTGTTTTCTTTCTAGGACTGAGAGAGGTCACACTGTAATTTACACAAAATGTATTTGATTATGTGTTGTGATCTAACAGTGAGTTAGTCGAAGCTACCCTCCAGGTGCAGACAGCACTCTCATCAGGAATTCACACTCCCAGAGGAGGGTGGGAGGCTGTTAGCTAACACTGTTCAAAAAGGCCATACTCCAGAAGAGTCTACTCCTAACACTTCACTATTTTCACGCTAAAAATGTTCTGCTAATTAAGATCGTAAATCTAAGAAGTGGATTTTTAAAAAATGATTTTATTTATTTATTTGACAGAGAGAGAGAGAGAGAGAGAGCAAAAACAAGGGGAGTGGGAGAGGGAGAAGCAGGCTGCCCACTGAGCAGAGAGGGACTTAATCCCAGGACCCTGGATCATGACCTGACCTGAAGGCAGACGCTTAACTGGCTGAGCCACCAAGGGGCCCCGAGAACTGGATTTTTTTTGGTGAAATTAGTGCCTTGTTAATTAACATGATGAATGCTATCATGATTAACACGATAGACTCTGGTAAAATTAAAGGTGGATGTGTCAAAAAAGTTTTGGTTATATCCCCCTCTCTGGCATACGCAAGGCCTAGAAAACTAGAAAACACTTTCTTTTTGGAATTGGAATGTAGAACTTGATCTTGAAATCTCCCATGTCTAGCCTTTGGTTTAGAAGGCTTGAGTGCCTGCTGCAAATCATGAGGGTACCAGAATCCTGCCTCTGGGATGTTGTCACATCTTGAGGAAACCTTTCATGTAAGATAGTGATGGGAATATCTGAAGGACAGAGAAGTGGCACACCATCAAGCCAAAGAATAGGTTTCATTAACTGTAGGAAGCCCGTTTGCTAATCCATTCTATTTAATAAAGTCCTTAGTGTGAGGTAGAAGTTAGTGTGAATCTTGCTTTTGTTTATAACCTAACGGCAAGGTTGTAGAGGGAGTAGCTCGCCCTTATCTATCTCAAAGCTTATGGCGGTGATTGCTCTCTATCAAAAAGAACCCAAGATGTGTGCATCCCAAATGGACTTTGGCTTGGTTTGTAAGAATTAGTAGGTAAAATTCACTTGTATGTTCACTTACTCGTTTAGTATCTCCTCGCTGCACCCCTGACTCCAGTGTAAATCTCCCAAGAGCAGAGGTCTTAGGTGGTCTTTTCCCGTAGCCTTGACAAGAACCTGGAACCCAAGTGACTATTTCAGTCACTCAGTGGCTATTTCAGATTTCCAAAAATAGAATAAAGGGAAGGGAGAAGGAAAGGTAAAAAGAATAGGACAGAGGGGCGCCAGGGTGGCTCAGTGGCTTACGTGTCCAACTCTTGATTTCTACTCAGGTCATGATCTCAGAGTCATGAGATTGAGTCTTGAGTTGGACTCTGCACCTGGGCATGAAGACTGTGTGGGATTCTCTCTCTTCCTTTCCCTTTGCTCACACCAGCACCTCTCAACCAAGCTTGCTCACATTCTCTTTTTCTTTCTCTCTCTTAAATAAAAAAGGGAATAGAACAGAGAAACAGGGGTAAGGGAAACTGGAGAGAAATGAAGAATAGATGTATGGAGAGGAAAAAAGTGTCCTTAGTCTTAAATAGGCAATGGAGAAAAGTAGTAGAGCTATGATTCCAACATGTGTTTCTTGGAATACTGGCTCTGTGAGATGCTATGAGGAAAAACATATTGAGTAGATCAATAAGATTGGTAAGGACTACATAAACCTTTCCCTCAAATATCCACAGTGCACATTGGCATATTAACGGCTCTGAGAGGCATTTTAGGGAACACAGGCACACACACACATACACAGGCATATACACACACCAAAACACCTTGTTAACTTTGTTTCACCCTGCATTTCTCAAACTTACTTGAACATGGAGTTCTTTTTTTCTCTGTGACATTTATTAACAAACTCTGAAAAGGGCTTTAGAAAAACATAAAGGTGGTAGATAGGGAACTGGCAAAGAAAATACCAGTGCTTTCATTATCCTGTGAAGCTAGTTCTGGGGCAAGGGTCTAACCTTCCCTTCCCACGCGCCTCAGGCATGGAGGGCATCAGCAACTGGGTTCTGAAGCAGCCAGAGAAACAACTCTCAGTCTACTTCTGCCTTCTGACCCACCCTTCACCCAGAGAAAGGAAGATGGGCTGAATGGCTGAACCTTCCCGAAGCAGGAATACGGAGGATAACCAGGAGCAATCATGCACTGAAAATCAGATATGAACGTGCTACCCAGTGTAGCAGAAAAAATGAACCCATGAGAGTTGCCAGTACAGTGAAACCCACTTACTACATCCTTTTAAAGATCAGCCTAATGCTCACACATGCTCAATGCTTCCTTTTCTTGGCCCTAGGAGAAATATTATGAAGGTGTTTCACTTTAGTAGGGTTCATGAGTTTATGGCCTTGAGAATGCCCTTGAGAATAAGCTCTTGGGATTGAGAGAGAGGAAAAGAAAAACCACTTTTAATGGATTTTGTCTCTATCTCTTTTCCATAATATTGCAACTAAAACATTTGAATTAAATTTTCTAGACTCAGTAAGTGCCAAAAAGAGATGACTATTTTCCTTCTCTTATGATCTATAGTTAACTAAATATCAAATCAAGTCAGAGAATTAAGGAAATACATTTTGGGAGAGATTCCTAAAACATGAATACTCCAAAAGGCATATGACTAAGCCATTAAATGTTTGAATAACACCAGGGACATATGAATGTGTGCAAAGGTAAAACAATAATAAAATAATGTGCTCTTTCTTAGGCCCCAGACTTCATATGAGCTTGTCTTTCCACTTGGAGCTCTTTGGTCTGTCTTTGTCTCACTATTTATCATTCATCCTTCAGTCTGCAGTCTTGGTGACATTTACTTTGACAAGTCTTTCCTGAACCAGCCATCTAGTCTGGAAGAACCTGGTCAGATGTCCCCATTGTAACTTCCCTTATCACATTTGGTTGTGTATTTAATTGCCCACTCACTGCTAGATTATAAACTCCAAAATGTCAGGGACCACATATATCTCATTCATTGGTTAGTACCCAGACCCTAATAAATTGTCTGGCAGAAAACAGATGCTTAATAAATTGGTTGATTCTATAGTTTTTGTTTAACTAGAATATAACCTACATTTTGATATCCAAAATTGTATTTGGGGCAACTTACATCAGCATAAATATGAATTCCATGTTCCTATATCTATTGGCCATCAGAGAAAGATATATTCCTGGGATTAGCTCCAGAGTAATTTAATCAGAATTCAAAGAAAACCTTAGTTTAATAATTATGGAAATTAGAAATTAAAAATTTAAGAGAGGAAGTTTTTAAAGTAATCTTGAGTTTCACAAGTTTGTAGAAATTGATGCACTTCATGAAACCACTGTTTTTGGTTATAAAGTTTAAGTTAGATGATTGAGAGGCATTTCATTGTTTAAGATGTTTGCTTCATTGAAATGTACAGTCTGCTGTGTGGTTTTCTAGTCACATAATTATGTAGAGGTCACATACTTATGTGAAAGCTACAGAATAAATAAATAGATGAAAGATCTAGGTTACATACACACATGTTCTTTTTCGCAAGACATTCATTTGCATGTGTGTTTGCATGGCTATGTTAGGGTGTATAGAGAGAGGTGAAAAGAAAGAGAAAAGAGTGAAGAAATAAAGAAAAGTAAAATAAAGAGACAGGCAGAAAGAGCAAAAATTGGGTTCGTAGCCGAATTCTGGGTTCCTGGTATAAATGCATCAACCAAATGAAAGCAAATTGATACTTGATTGAGACAAGCTAAACTGAAGCCTCAGGTATGGTGTGTGTGTGTGTGTGTGTGTGTGTGTGTGTGTGTGTATGTTGGAGTCATTTCTTGGTAACGCACTGTGTTCATCAGCCTATGCACACTTTGTATCAGAAGTCTGTAATTTTTGATAAAATTCTCCTCTGTACAAATAAAATAGACTAGAGCAATTTGCTAATGACCAGAACATGGTCACACCTTGCAGAAAGATGAAGTGAAATGGAATAGTATGGAATTTTTACTGTAACTGGTTGCTATGTGACAAGTAAATCTTTACTGGCCAATCACGATTATATACACAGAATGGTTTGAAAGTAGCAAAAACCCCAAAACAAAACCCAAGAATATACAGAGTGGGAATTTTGAAAGAAAACATAGGCTCATACAGAATATGATGATGCCGGGGCAGGAGAGAAGGAGCACAAACTACATTGCGGAGGAGAATACAAATTTTTGAAAGTCAGGTCTCAGAATACTCAGTGTGAGTTCAGCACAAACTATCTTCACTTCATTCTAAAAAAAAAAAGCTGCTTGAGCATTTGGAGTGGTACAAAGAAGGAACAGAAAGATAGAGGAGCTCACGATGAGCTATAAATCTTGATGCTTAAATTGAGTGGGGGGGGGGTTGAGACAGTACAGAGCAGTACTTGTTAAAAAAAAAGTGACAAATGGTGTTTCCATTTGCGAAAGTCATTTACAATTGGCCATTAATAAAAGGGTTGGGATGGGGGAGCTGCTTGCAGAAGTTTTTTAAAATTTCAGTCATCAGATTTAGCCTATTTCATTTAATTCCATTTAACAGCTTAGAGTTGATTTTATTCAAATATGTATAAGGTCTCAAATGGAAAACATTTTGGTAATTTGCATGGCTATTTTCAAGACTGCAAAATCTAATCGTCACAGACAATAGAACCAGACTGTCGGCAATAGAAATAAGGGACAAAAATGACTGATGTAAATCAGCCCTTGAGAAGTTAGGTTTCTCCCAGGATAACCCAAATCAACGCAATGTCCTTGCTCACAAAGTTGATGTTCACAGAAGTAGCTGATGACATTCCCAGAGAAACTGCAAGTCCTGCCTGGGGCCATGGTCTACTTGCGGCTGAGTCTCCCTGTGGTGCTGTCTTCTACTGTGAGGAGATAAACCTTTTCATCTTGATGAAGAAGGGTCTCAACATGTTTTATTAGTTGTGGCTTAGTTTAAACTCCTTTTCCTTTAAGTGTCTTTGGGGTGACTGTTAGATTCCTTGCTCTCTTGATATCCTGGAGATCCATTGGGTGCTATAATTATTATAATTGTGGGTCATAACTGTCTTGTTTTGGGGCCATCTGCTCTTCTCACTTGAATACTCTAGTTTGTCATTGGGCATACATAAATCACAGACATGATAGTTTTCTCTCTTCCTGACTTGACAAACACCAAGCACGTTTAGAATTCAGCCTTGTAATTAAGCAGAGCCAAGTCTCCACAGGCAGGGCTGATACAAAAGGATTTGCAGCCTGGGGAAGGGCTCTTTGTGTTGACCTTGGATGGCAGACATTCTAGCATCTGAAGGAATTGCTGCCCCTATGCCCCTACACCTTTCTCATCAGTGACCCTAAATCACATCTCCAGATTATGTGGTTAGTAGGACACTGGGCACTAAATTTGGAGTGAAAAGGTCTCCAGTTGGTCTTTGGTTTGTGTGTGTTTGTGTGTGTGTGTGTGCATGTGTGTGTGTAATGATGTGTGCATAACAACACATTTATCCGTTTCAGGAAGAACCAATTGGTGGTAAGAATAAACACATTAAGACTTTTTCAAAGTGTATGTGCATGTTTGTATACCTGACCTCTCTGTTGTGGTTCATAACAGGGGTACCTTTTCATTGTATCCCCCCCCCCACATTTCCCTATCAAAGAATCTAGAGCTCTCTAATGCCAACCACACATGGCTCAAATGAATCCTCATGGGCTGTGTTCTCTGTGGGAAAATGTTGCTGTTTCTACCCTCTCAGCATCAAAAGACACAAGTCGACTTGTTATCTGGACCCTCATAGAGGATCCCTTCGGTAGGGGGACCAACTGTCTTGATTTGCCCAAGACAGCCACAGTTTTAGCAATGAAAATTTTTCATCCCCAAACCCCACAGTTCGGGGCTTGATTGCTTCTCATTTCTTAGCCCTTGCTCAAGAAAACTGAATAGTGTGAGGTGGTTGCTTGCAGTTGGCACTCTTGCCTGTTGCTTTGACAACCTCTTTTACCTTACCTACTTACTCGATTCTGCTGGAACTCAACTTATGCTTACCTTTGTGCTAGGTTCTAACCTGAGGGTTTTCAGACTATACCCCACTGCACTCCAGGAGTCCATGGAAAGCATGCCCACAGGAAGTCAGGTACTGAGATTTCCTTTCACCATTTCAACAAAAGTAGCTCCTCCACATTCTGTGTAAGATATTGTGTTCTATATTACATTGACTAGCAAAAAGATGTTTCTTAGGGGCACCTGGATGGCCCAGTTGGTTCAGCATGCAACTCTTGATCTTGGTGTTGTGAGTTCGAGCCCCACGTTAGATACAGAGGTTACTTAAAAGTAAAATCTTAAAAAAAAAAAGAAAAATAAAGATGTTCCTTAAACAAAGTTTAAGAACCATAGCCCTGATGAAGTTGCCAACTTTATTTAGACTTTAATAAATAAGCCACATTGCCTTTAAGAAAAGGGAAGGGGTAGGACTAGCCTTTGTTAGGAGGATCTTTGCTTTTCCCTTTTCTTTTGCTGGGTATAAAAAAATAGTGCACTAGTAGTCAAATGTTGGCAATTAGTAAAACATTTTCTCCAAATGTCCCCTCTTCCTGATCATCTTTCCCTTTCTCTCTGGTGGCAGAGGTTACCATGTAACAGTCCACTTGTTATCATTCTTCAGAATGTTGGGGATTCATTAAGGGATAGGACTGTTAATATGAGAAAACAGTTTAAAAAACTTGCAGTTTCAAAGTTTTCCTTAATATGTCAGAAATGTATGTTATCCTGTGGGTCAGGCTGGCCTTTGGCAGAGAAACCTAGTGTTATTACAGATTGTGATTCCTATAATCACATACCTATAATGTGATTGTAGTTATGAAAGGGATTTATGGCATAGATAATGCATCTATATTTTCTGGAAAACAAGTAATCATGTTGTAATGCATATATTATTACGCACACATATACACACACACAATCACATGCTCCATCTTTAGAAAGAACCAAACCTGGAGCTAGACCCTACAAAGAAAGCAGGACAAAGTGCTGAAGTCGAAGAATAAATAACCAACTGAGATTGGTGAGAATTTATTGGGGTTAAGTTACGAGAGAAAAGCCTAAATTCGGGTTAGGTTCAGGTTAGGAGAGATAAACTAAGTATTTCAGGTCAAAGAAAAAATATTCTAATGGAAATTCAAAGACACAGGAATAGCCATTAGGAACACCAAAGAGTGGAGGGAACCAGGTGTAAGGCATTGATTCTGTTCATTTTTCCATTCGCTCATTAACCTCCCACCATCACGTGGTGTTGGAACATTCATGATATTGTAACACCAGCCTTCCTCACTTCACCACCAAGGCATCCTGTGCTGTTCATTTTTCTGGTTTCTTCCTCATTTTTAATCTCTCAGATCTATATATCAAGATAAGTGGATTTGAACTAGGAAGCGATGTAGGTCTTTATTTCTATGGCGTGGCTTCTAGATTAAAGTTCGAATTTGGGAACAGAGCTGCCAGCCTCTTCAGTCCTGTCATCCAGACACTCTCTTTTCTCACATGTTATCTCTTGAACTGTTTCCTCTTCCTTTTTCTCTCCTTCTGCCTCTTTTTTCCTCTGTGGGTATGTTTTTCTGGCTCTGATATTCACTAAATGGTTACATGGCTTTTCCCTTCCAGACTGAAAACATAGGCAGGACAGTGAGGAATGATGTCTGAAATAAAAGAGGGTCACTATTGTCACACATCGAGGGAATCTGAAGTACATTATTAACTGGGAAGAGATTGGTCACATTCCCAGCTGAATCTAGAATATTTTAGTGGCTTTCCTGGTATTGCATTCTGTTACTTTTTAAATTTTCTCTTTTATCTATTTTTTTCCTTGCAAACACAAGGAATAGTCCTGCGCAGAAATAAAATGGCCTTTGTCAGGTTGTGCTTCCACAAGGACGTGGTGGGGAAAGGGTTGTCTGTGAATGTGTTAATACGATGCTGAGTGCTTTCAAACCATTCCGTTTAATTCTCTTTGTGGCACGTAATTCCTGAGGGACGTGCACCAAATTGATAAGCTCAGTGCTAAAGTGAACTGTCTCATCTAGTCCCCAGGAGCCTCTGACAAAAGTGTCAAAACACACTTGTGCACCAGCGGCATTGCTGTCGTGTCGAAGAAGCCCACTATTGACATCACAAGCAAATTAAAAGACCCACCAAAGTTAATATTCTCACATTATAATAACATCTCCTATAAATTATTAAAGCCCACACAATTTATTACCCATGTTAGAAAAAAAAAAAAAAGCAAGTTGAATCATGAGCCATGCTACTTAATGATTTATTTTTTTGGTCTTCACTGTGTTGAGCTTTATAAATCATCCCGCTCAACTCTACACGGCACCAAGGAGAAAGCAGTTGCTAGTCATGCCCTTCCCTCACCGATGATCACCTATGCACAGAGTGGAAGCATACTCATTATTTTAGCATCTATCACCAGCCTCTGTGTTTCAGACTGGCTGTTCCTTTTCATTACTATAATGCTTAAGCCTGGCATTGAATGGATATGATTTAAGGCTTGAGATGATAGATCTAAGCCTTTTCAGAAATAAATATTAACCTCATTATTTAGGCAGGGAGGCCAAACCGACTTGCTGTATTCTGTCTCAAGGCTTCTAAGTAAATCAAGATTTACTCGGAAATCTTGTGTTCTTTAGTCTGGTCCACCAGTTTCCCCACTGGTCTATCTTGATTATGTTTTATGTTTTTAAGCGAATAGATATATATTTAATTTCACCCTGCGTGGTGTGTCTTATCTCTAGCTTTACCATTGACTTGGGCAAGTCATAGATGTTCTCAGAGACCTGCTTCCTAATCTAGTCAACGAGTATATTATTTTAAATAATCTCTAATTTCTCTTTCATGTTTAAATTCTGGTAGTCAATAGTGTATAACTGTAAATCAGGCAGTGATTTCTCCTGCTGTTGGAGTTACTGAGAGCCCTGTGAATATTTGCCTGAAGCATCTTTCTGCCTTTGCCCTAAATTAGCTCTAGAGGCCTGGGGTCTATGCTGGGCCTGTCTGTCCCTACTTGTCTGTGCTGGCCATAGAGCAGGAGAAAAATTTCAAAAGGAATAACTATATTTGAAGAGAAGAAGTTAGAGATGGGTTAGAACCACTGCAATTCTTCTAGAAATGTTGGGTAAATGTTGTGAAGACTAAAAAAAAGTCCTCTGACGTTAGGTAACAGTTCAAGGCCTTTGGTGACCATGTGGTCTGACTCCTTTGCTTGTTGCCCATGAACCCTTAAGGAAGAGCCTCTAGCCCTATATATTCCCATCCCAGGCTGGGGTTCCCTGGTGTGTGAGCACTGATCTGTGCTGCAGAAACAGTACATCAGATTTTGCAAATAGTGTCACGTTATATTGAAAATAGTGTCACGTTATATCACTGTCCTAAAGTTAGCAGTAAAATAAATACTTGAGAGTAAACTAAAAAGGCATGTAAATACAAGTTGTTTTAATAGTTTCTCTTGTAAAGGCAATTTGATACACATACTTCTTAGGAATTAAAATAATAGACATCAATAATGCATGGACTACACATTTAATTTGCTTTGCAGAAGTAAACAAACATGTCTGCATTTTTTATGTGGCATCTCGAAACTTAGGAAACATAGTGTGAACTTCTAAAATGTGCTATTTTGATTATGTATGATAAGCTTGCATCAGTATCCCAGTCTCTGATGTCATCTGCATGGAATTCTGACTTTTCTTCTACTTAAATATGTAAGTCTGGGGCCATAACTTAAGCTCAGTGACTTAGTTTTCTCATCTGAAGAATAGAGACAGTGGTCCTTAGTCACTCCACAGGGCTGATGTACCACTAAAAAGACATCATATATTTGTGAACGTTCTTTTTAAAATAATAAGTTTGTATAGAAGGAAAATTATTGTTTGGATTTTAATTGATATATGAATAATGACTACACCCAATGGAATTATACATTTCTAATCCAAGTAGAAAACTGGTATTTCATTCATCTACCATGAATACCTTCTCAGATCACATTTCCATATTCCTTTCCATGCTTAAAAAAGATTGTGGGATGGGTGGGTTGAAGGAGGGTCTTCACTTTTGCCTTTCCTGTCCCAGAAACTGTACCATGTTGCAGAAAGCTTAGGACATACAGTGGTCAAAGCTGATAGCTTTGCAACTTTCTTGTTAAGTTGGGCAAGCATTTATTAGACTCCCACTATGTGCTCGGCCAACTATTTTCTTGCCCCTTATTCACACAGTCAGATAGATGGGTGGACTAAGGATTTACTACACATAGGAAAACAATTTTGCTGTGTAGGTATCTCCCCGCCCCAACCAAAAGTCTGAGTATTGGGAGGTGGTGAGGATGGGGTATTTATACTTGGGAAAGTTAAGTTCAGGCATCGGTTGCCTCAGATCTTAGTACAGATGTTCGACTTATCTAGAAGTTGTAGGATAATGCCCCTTTGCAGAACAAAGGCTTCAGCAGGCTTTGCTAAAATGTAAGGTCCACTCTGCTGATTAGATAGAATCATTGAACCTTATGCTACCCTATATATACAATGGAGTCCATAAGCACCCTCCTAGGAGGGGAGGCATTTAGATGAGGTCTTTAAGACTTAGGTATTGTATACCATGAATGAACATGAAAGGCTGGTGGGCATAAATAGCCATTCATTCTGTCAACAACATTAATTGAAAACTCAGGGGTGCATAAAGCCCCATTCTGGTTTATTGAGTAAGCCACAAGAATACCTTCACATCTGTATGCAAATATTTCACAACCATGAAAACCCACTACTATCGGGGAGCGAGTGCTGCCGGTGTGAAGAGGCTGTCAAGCGATGGCACATACACATTGGCTGTGACTCGTCTACAGGGTGCTTGCCTAACCACCTGTGTGTCATAATTTTTCTGCAATATACATGTTCTTTAAACGTATTATGGCACTTGTAAACACTAAAATTGGTCCCAAAATGTCTCCGTTGGACTGAAAACCTTGGCAATGTATCTTGGCAGGATATTAGTATGTCGGCTATGTAAAGGATCATGTATTGATATTGATATTTGCATTCTATGAAAGCTGTAGGTTTTGAATAATTTTATTATATGCACAGGGTGCCTAAACTTTTGGTTACTGGAAGACCTTTGCAAAGAATTCTTTTCCGTGTTTTAGTATATTATCTCTTCTCTCTCCTAACCTACACTTGGAACACAAGAACCACCCTCTTTCCTCGGTCTACCTTCCCCGGTAGACTGGGGAATCTACCCGGTCCCTTCCTGGCCTTGCTTACACCAACTGTGTGGCTGGGGGTTGATTAATCCCACTCTTTCGGAGGCTGGTCAGCAGACTTTGTCCTGCCCTATCCATGTTCACTCAGCATCCACCTTTGCACCTGAAGACGGCTTACTTACTGTGAACACCTGTGACTCTGGGGTGGAGAACTTTTTTTTTCCCCCCCTCTGAGAATAAGCTCGCTTTGCAAATAAAGCAAGCTGGAAATGCCCTAGAATTGCTTTCTCCAGAGACCGATTTCAACCAAAGATGGATGGAGAGTTGGTAGATAAATATGCCCGCTTCTTTGCCCCTTGGCTGGGCTGATACTAAGCTGTGCTCTACACCATCCTTTAGGGGTCCCCAGCAGGACTAAGCTCCAGTTGCCAAATTGGAACTGCCTTGAAAATGCACTTTTTATTGGCTTTCTTCCATTCTCTGTTTCATTCCTCACACCCTGTCCGTGTTTCCTGGGACCAGCTCCCAAATAAATGACAACGGTCCCCCCTACCTCATCCGGGTTTCGCTTTCCATGGCTTCAATCCCCTGTGGTCAATGGCAATCGGGCAGCAGATGATACTCCTCTACGGTGCTGTCAGAAGGTCAGTAGTAGCCTAATGTTATGTCACAGCGTCTACTCATTCACGTCCCATCAGCTCACCATGGAGATGTTTCATCTCACATCTTCACAAGAAGGGTGAGTACAATACGGTCTTTCCAGAGGGAGAGATCACATTCACATAACCCTCATTACAGGATCTTGTTATGATCATTCTATTTCATTATCAGTTATTGTTGTTAATCTCTTGCTGTGCCTAATTTATAAATTAAACCTTATCGTAGGTATGTTGTATGGCAGAAAACATTCTCCAGGCAGAAAACATTCTCCATAAGGTTCGGTACTACCATGGCTTCAAGCATCTGCTGAAGTTCATGGAATGTATCCTCCTCAGATAAGGAGCAATTACTATATTGCCCTTGAGTATATATATATATATATGTGTGTGTGTGTGTGTGTGTGCATGCGTGTATATGTGTATATATATACATATGTATATATGCTTTGAAAATTGTACAACTCTAAATAAATTCATACTAAAATTTTAATCATTATTATTGCCATTGCTATTGTGTTTTTCAAACTTTAATTCAGGTGTGTAAACTATTTGCAAATATAATCTTTAGCTGTGTGCTAAAGAGAAAAATATCTGAAAATAATAATGTAAGATAGAAAGTTATTGACAAAGGGTAGAGAATTAGCACCACAAGGTGAAGAGAACTTTTCAACTACTACTGTAATACCACCCAACACCCACATAACCCTCTCCCCAAAATGACAGATGTCAAAGACAAAGGATTAAAAAAGAGACAACTGGCTTTCCCTATTGTCACTTACTTTTCTAGGGAAGAATATCTTTCCATCTTTTCTTTGTTTGGAAGGTGCCTTTTCATTATGTTATAAATTCATAGGGCAGGGACTGTATTTAAATCTTTATTTTGTAAAGTGCTTTTAAAAGTTAATCATGTTATTCAAATATTCAGAAAGATTTAAAAAAAACTTACTGACCCAAACCAGACGGTTTGGAGACAGACAGAGGGAAGAGTTTAAGAAGCTGCAGTTTTAGATGGCAGTGGCCTCTTACCAACCAAAAGGCAAGTTGACCATTGAGGCAGAGAATTAAAGACTATTCAACCTTGTGTGTTACCTCCCAAAGAAAATGCATGGGAAATTTTTCAGGAAAAAAAAAATTGTCAACCCAGAGGTTTTCATCACTTAATACCCTTTAACCATCTTGCTCAGAAACCCATCTAGAAAATAAAGTAAAATCTGTGCATTCTGGAATCAAAGTGGGGGAGAAGATAAATCAGATAAAGAACTTTGGTGGTAATCTATTTAACAGCCTACAAAGATATGAAAGTAAATGCCAAAGCAAAACATTCATATAGCAGGTTCATGCAATTGTATCTTGCTGACTAAATGAGTTTTATTAACTGAATGAAGAGCTGAGCATGTCACTTTTTGTAACTTTCTTGATATTAATCCATTCTGGCCACATTTATTCGAGAATTGAATACACCGCAGTGCTGGTTTACTTGTAGCATGTGGTCGTCTGCCATGTTGAAATAATGATCTTTTGTCAGTGTTAATGATTTTAGTGAAATTTAATGCGTTCATAGTTACAGGGATACTGTTGCACAGAATGAGGTCGGTCATTAGAGTCACAATTTAGTTCCCATCAAAACATTCCTGAGTAATAAATACACCAAAATAGGGATGGTGCTCACAATCTGGTAGCTCTTTGTGTGTGTGTGTGTTTTAAAGATTTTATTTATTTATGTATTTGACAGAGATCACAAGTAGGCAGAGAGGCAGGCAGAGAGAGAGGGGGAAGCAGGCTCCCTGCTGAGCAGAAAGCCTGATGTGGGGCTCAATCCCAGGGCCCTGAGATCATGACCTGAGCCAAAGGCCGAGTCTTAACCCACTGAGCCACCCAGGCACCCCCTTCATGTGTTTTTACTCCCGCTTTCCCTGGGAGGTTACAGTGAAGAATTTTCCTCTCTCTTTGTTCCCGGGAACAAAGATTAGCTTTTGCCAATCTTCATTCATTTACTCACTGCCTTTTTTTTGGTGATCCTTGGCTCTTAAAAAGTTCTTACTGCATTTCCCGATTTTAAACCACATTTGGGTAGTCACTTTCTTGCCCCTGCTCCCATAATATTTACCTGGTGCTGCTAGTACAGCGCTTGTCATACTGGATTACAGATAGTTGTCGCAGTGGCTGTCGCCTGCATTAGACTATGAATTCCCTGAAGGCAGTAACCACTGTTTCATTTTTGCATCGTTAGCACCTGTCACAGTCCCTGGCATTTAGTCGGGGCTCAATAAGGGTTTGGTGATTGAATCAAATAGACACAACGCAGTGTGTTGATGTTTAATGTGTTTGTTGGCTCACATGACACCAGTTGTTCCCTACTATATTAAGTCCTTATTAAAAGAATGAATTTTTAAACCAGAAAGGCATAATCACACTGAGGTTGAAATAATTTAGTTCTTTAGTTGAATTATCTTTCAAAAGTTGTTTGGTGTCCAATGGCTTATTGATTTTAAATGTTTTCTTTCTGAAGAGCAGAATTTCAAAAGATTTCTAATTTTTTTTTAAGAAGAGATTTTTACATTGCCAAAGAAACAGTGAGACCTGTAATAGGTGAGACCAATCTTTCACCTGATAAGTTAGAGAATTCCTACTACATTATGACTTGCTCAATTCAAGCCACTGATTTTCAATAGGAAAAGGAATTGAATAAATGTTTCTAAAAATCCCAACTGTTGAAAAGTTCTGTAATATAATCTAAAATAAATACACCAATTTAACTTTTCCTTATAAAAAGGAAGCTGGTTGGTTTAAAAACCATCTGCAGAATAAATATTTATGGAGCAGAATGACAACTTGACTTATCCAAAGCATTGGCATACATTTTCTTAGTTAATGTTTGATGAAGCACTTCTACTTACAATTCTTCCGTGAACTAAAGAAGAGATTCGTTAACTATTTTTGAAAGATAATGAGGCCATGATCCCTTTCCAGATGTTTCACTCGTCAAATAATTGTGATCCTTCTTCCAAATCTCCCTGGTTGTTTGACTCCTATTTTCTTGTTTATTGAGCAGTGATTTATAAAGACAAAGAGAAGAAGTACAAATGCTAGACAGACAATGAGGATCAGAAAATTAAGGCATAATTTTACCTTACCAAAATAGGAGGCTCTTTAAGTTTTATTACTAAAGGATAACTATCTCAGATGTGGATAGAGAAAAAAATTTTTTTCTCAGTTTTACTTAGAAGCGTGGGTGCACTTCCAGTGCTTTCTCTACAGAAGGGACACAAGAATATGGTTCTTTGCAGAATTTCCCTTGGGGTTTAGAGAGGAGACTTGAAGTTTTGCTTGAGAGCAGACTAATCTAATTCTCTTTTCTAGCATTCTGAAGTGCAGAACTAAAAAATTGGGCTCATAACACACAGTGAAATTAAGGGTACACTGAAAAAGTTACTTAAATATAATAGTAGTTAAGTTAGTGGTCACAATAAATATAATAGCAACAACAATAATAAAAAAGTGAACATTCACTAAGTGTGTACTATGTACCAAGTACTATTGTAACAGTCCATATATTAATTCATTTTTTTCCCCTACAGTGACTATAGGTGCTAGATAGTGATATTAGCGCCATTTTACAGATGGAAAATGGAGGCACAAAAATTTAGGTAACTTGCTCAAGTTCATGCAGCTAGTATGGGATAGAGTGGGAGAGAAACTGAAGCAGCTGGTCTCCATGGTGATTGCTGTTATACTATGTGATAGTGAACACCAGATGATATGAGAACTTTGAGCTATTTGTTTTGCATCTTGATACTCCCCATGTTTTCCTTAATTGCTCCCCAAACTGTCATCTCAATTCTATCCACTTTGACTATGTTGGTTGTAGTCTGACAGAGGCCAAGGAAAGTGATAATCAACACTATAAAATATATAAAAAAAACTAACAGAAATGTTTTTGGACACTTTTAAGCATCGTTAACATTCTTTGTATTGTAACCATTTCATTTTTATCCTTTAGAAATTAATGAAAGATGTTTCCAAGCTATTAAGAAGATTTTAGGGTAAAGGTTGCCCCGGGGGAGGAACAGAGAAGTACCCATTCTCCATCTGCTGGGAGGGGTGGTTACTAAAAGCTCACAACTGCCTTTATTTTCTGAGAAGGGAAGCTGCCTTGCTTGGAATGTTCCCCCGTGGGGGCAGCCAGCAGCCATGATTAACTGATATATATGGAATGTAAAAGGTGGATTGGAGAGTGGATTGAACTCTGGTGCTCTAGGGCTTCCTGTAGGACCAGGCTTTCACAATTTCCAGCTGAACACACATCTTTGTTTAGCTTCTTCCCTTGCCCTCCTCTGGCTCCTCCCATCAACTTCTCCTAAGAGCATTGCCTCAGTAAATCGTTTTTGTAAGGATCTTTTTCTTAGATTCTTCTTTGAGAGAACCCAAGCCAAGATGGATTGTCAGAAGCAAAGTAGGTGCAATCACCACAAAGGGAAGCAAGACTGGGATGGCTGTCCTGTGGGTGGGAGTGGAAGGTGATCTGCAGCACCTATGGAAATGGTTACCTTATGTTAGGGCAAGAGGGATAGGCAGCCAACCAGGGTATTATCTGTATATATAATCAAAAGAGATTAAAAAAAAAAAGTAGATTGGCAAAAGGCTGAGGTCAGGCAACTGGATGAAAGTCTTAATCTCTTGCTCTGTTTTCAGACCTGAGCCAGTTCTAAGACCCAGAATCCACTGACTGAAGGAAATTCTAGGTCTCATGTGAAAGGAACTGCAACATTATGGCAAGTATAGATCCCTAGTCCTTCCTCCAAGGGACAGGAGCTATTTACTCAGGAAACTGTACCCTAGGGGAAAAGGGTTACCTGACCTTTCAGTGACTATTAGATACAAGGTATGAATTGAGGTTTATAGCACCTCATGGGTCCCTGTTAAAGTGGGAATACATAAATGTTGGGACGCAAATAGAGTCATTCCCCAGATTCATTTCCTGGTGGGTCAGCTGGGTCCACATGCTCACCCAGTGGTCATTTACAGAGTCCTCAAATGCATAATTGAAGGGATCCATTAGAAATTGGAAGAATTCTATTGTTTTCTTGATTGGCTATTGCATTAGCAAAAGCCATGTGGAAGTCCTTGAAACTATCTCATCTGCCAAGTTAGTAAATCAAAATCAATGATTACATCCTGGGGAAAATTGCACAGATTAGTACCATTCTCATAGATTTAAGGAATGCAGGGGTGAGGATCCCCATCATTCCTCCATGCAATTCAACGGTCTGGATGATACACAAACTAGACGGATCATGGCAGATGACGGTGGAATGCTGCCAAGTTAACAAGTGGTAGTTTCAATTGCAGCTGCCGTGCAGTATGTGACATATGCACCGGGGTAAGTTAACTGGATACAAGGTATGTGGTTATTGTTCTGGCAAATACGTTATTTTCAATACCCATCAAGAGGGAGGATCAGAAGCAGCCTGCATTCATATGGATGAACAACAGCAGTCACGGTCTTGTCTTGGTGTTATGTTAATTCTCTGGCTTAATCAAAATATAGTCTGAAGGAACTGGAACTGTCTGGACACTCTGCAGAGCATCATGTGTGTGCACTACATGGATAACATCATGTTAATTGGACCAAAGAACTCACTTTATGGTAAAGGAAGTATGGCAATGGACATAGTGAGCATAAAGTTCACTGGCCCTGCTATACTCTGGTGTAAAAAAGGCACTGACTTAGAGATGATATCTGGTGAGGATGGCTACCACCTTTCAGGGTATTGTACACACTCCACTTTTTAAAAGATTTTATTTAGTTGAGGGGCACCTGGGTGGCTCAGTTGGTTGAGTGTCTGCCTTTGGCTCAGGTCATGATCCTGGAGTCTTGGGATCAAGCCCATGTTGGGCTCCCTACTCAGGGGGGAGCCTGCTTTTGCCTTTCTTCCTTGGCACATGTTCTCTGTCACTATCTCTGTCTCTCTTTAAATAAATAAAATATTAAAATCTTTTAAAAATGATTTTATTTATTTGAGAGAGAGAGAGCATAAACGGGGGGACGGGCAGGGGGAGAGGGACAAGCAGACTCCCTCTGAGCAGGAATCCCCCCTCCCCCATGCAGGACTCGATTCCAGGACCCCGAGATCATGACCTAAGCCAAAGTCAGACGCTTAACCGACTGGGCCACCCAGGAGCCCCTGTATACACTTTAAACCAATAGCTATTATATGTTGCTCAATACCCAATAGGTAGAATACATGAATCCAGGAATTAAAGGGTAGATATAAAAGGGACCTAACTAATTATCAGTTCGGGAAAGCCATCTCAGGAAATTTAGGTTTTGTGAGCCTAGAGCTCCTAGGCCCCAGTGCAGGGAAACTTACACCTGGGAATATAGCAAGATTCTCAGTAAACCTAAAACTATTGCCACATTACTTTGGGCTCCTCGTGCCGGAAGATGAGCCGGCACCACAAAAAGTTACTATATTGGCAGAGAAACTGACCTGATTATCATGAGAAGGTGGCAGGGATGACACATATGAGAGGCAAAGTGCTTGTTACTCAAGTGATCTGTTGGGACTTATTTTGGTGTCCCTATACCTTATTTAACTGTAGTAGGCAAGAACAGCAACCATAGCCTGATTAAGGCAGGATAGCCTGGGGCTCAGAGACCTCAGAATTGATCATTTGGCTTCCTTTCCTGCAATCTACTTAGACCTGCAGAAGTACCACCCATAAGGAGAAGCATATAGATGGGTGAGAGAGGAGGGAGATCATGACCATGACTCAGCCTTGGAACAAACCACAGCTTGGGAAGATCTCATTGGTTCTGCTACCTCTTCTCTTATACATCAGCCCAGAAAATGCGGCTAACCAGAATCCTGAAGCAGCTCGGCCTGAAAGGAGCTTGCTTGATATGAGAAGCAAGTGGGTCTGAGCCACGTAAGGGATGGACTGCAGGGGTGGTTGTTGGCATCTTTCCCACCCACCAGCGGCTGTGTTTGGCTGCTAACAGCTCATGGCTATACTCTTCACAAAGGTTTGCCCTCAGCTGAACAGTGCCAACTCAGCTGAGAATTACTCTTCCTGGGAATGAGAGGCGTTAACCCTGTGGTACAATTTATGTTCCAGAGTCCCCCGAGGGACCCGGCTAAGCTAACTCTGGTTTTCAGCAGAGACCACATCCTTCTTGGCTAAGTGCTTTTGCCTAGTTGACTTCTCCTGCTCCCCTTCTGAGAGCACTCCCTTAATAAGTCATTTTCAGAAGTATTTCAATCTCAAGCCCTATTTCTAGGATTTTGACTTGAGATACCATCCTCTATTATTAACCCTGCTGGAACAATCTTTTCTTCACCCATTTTGTTCTGACTCAAACTTGGTAGTATGCACATGAAAATTTATATAGATTGAGGTTGCCAATTAAAAAAAAAAAAAGATGACCTCCTAAAATCTCCCCTTAATTTATTTTTTTTCTTTTTTAAAATTATTTATTTATTTATTTATTTGACAGAGAGAGATCACAAGCAGGTAGAGAGGCAAGCAGAGAGAGAGGAAGGGAAGCAGGCTCCCTGCTGAGCAGAGAGCCCGATGTGGGGCTCGATCCCAGGACCCTGGGATCATGACCTGAGCCGAAGGCAGAGACTTTAACCCACTGAGCCACCCAGGTGCCCCTCCCCTTAATTTATTAACACGACAAAGCTCTCACTCATTTTCAATTCTCAACTTTACTATAACTGATGACCATTATTCTATTCTTGTTACTCTCTAAGGCTTTCTCTACACTGATGGCAACTATCTTTTAAAATGCCATTCTCATCATGTCACTCCCCTGATTAAACATTTAGTGACCTTACACTATTTCCTGGATGAAGTCTCAAGTCTTTAATATGACATACAAGGCTTTGCTTATTGGGTTGCAATTTTGAACTGAATTGTAGTAGACTCTTCCCCCTACCATAGAGCCCACATGCTACAGTCAGACTGAACAGAGTCTTCTTCCCTGAATAAGGAATGTTCTGATTCAAATCCATGCTAATTCCTCTGCCTGGGATGGCCCCTCTTTCCTCTTCTACTTGTGAATACCTGATTATACTTTAAGACAGATTTTTTATCAACTTTTCTGTGAAGCTGTTATTGACCAACTCCGACCTTTTTTCCAAACTTGAGGAAGAATTAGTTAAGTCCTTTCTTTGTGCTCTGACAGCATTAAGTACTCACCTGTGTTATGATGCTTGTCTGATTTTTTGTGATTAAACATTAATAAACATTAACATGTCTTTCTCCCCCACATAAATTAAAATTCTTCAAGGGCCATGTAATTTGTTTTTGTACCTGTACTAATGATCACATTGCTTAACATAGTACTCTTAATAGATATATACATTATGTACATATATATATGTATGTGTGTGTGTGTGTGTGTGTGTGTGTGTATATACATATATATATGAAGAATTTGGCTGGTTCTTAGATAGATAGTTCCTCAACCTGATAGGCTGGACAGGCTTGTCAGTTCTTCCTTTTTTCTTTTCTTTCTTTTTTTTTTTTTTTTTTAAGATTTTACTCATTCATTTGAGGGAGAGAGAGACAGAGAGAGAGCAAGAGAGCACAAGAGCAGGCTGAGGGGAAGAGGGAGAGAGAAGCAGACTGCCCCCTGAGCAGGGAGCCTGACGTGGGAGTTGATCCCAGGGACTCTGGGATCATGACCTGAGACAAAGGCAGACGCTCAACCAACTTAGCCACCCAGGCATCCCTGGTCAGTTCTATTCTAGTTCTTGCCTTTGATCATTTTCCTCTTGTTGGAGTTTTGGAAATTTAAGGGAGTCTTTGGACAACTGTTCATTTAAACCAAACAGCTGTTCACATCTTCAGTCCATTATTGTACGAGTTTAGGTACCTTTACCTGCTATACAGTCACACAAGTTCATGTTCCCTGTGATTTGTAACAAACAGGGCCAAGAAATACACTTCCAAAGGGCAAGAGCAAGCCTGAAATTTAGCTCGGTAACATAAGTGCAATCCTATATTTGATCTCTGCTTGAAAGAGGTAGCAAGCAAAGGAGAACTGAGAGAACACTGCTTTAACAGGATAACCCCCCACCTACTTCATAACTTCTTTACACCGTAGTCGGCCTGGAGGCCAGTTTGTTTGACTAGTGTTTCAGATTCATCTAGATTTCCATTGAAACAGCAAATGGTGCTTTTTTAAGTTTTCAGAGTTTTCTTTAAAAAACTATTATTTCTTTTTATTTTTGAGGGGCTGGGCTGTGGATCTAGCCCTAGGAAGTTTAAATAAATATACTTGAGAAAATCCCCAGTATATTATTAGAAATTGTATTAGTGATCTTGAAATAAACAAGAAGGTAAATATGATAATAAAAACCTCTGTGTTATAGGAAACTCAATGGTTAATGAGGCACAAAACCTGGTTATAAGAAGCTGACCTGATAATATTCACTCTTTTCCTCCAGCCCCATTTCTCAGCCTTGGCTCCTCCAGCGCCCTCCGACTTCAAAAGAAACTCTGAATGAAGAAGGAGGGCACACAATAGAAGAATTGGTCTGATTATCCCCCTCTGTTTGTAAATGGGTAAAGATTAGAGATATGTTTTCTTCTTTCTGTGCTTTGGACTATGTAATGTCCATTACCTCAAGCAAAGCCCCCTACCCAGGCTAATACACAGATTTGGATCATACCGAAATTGCATAAAATTGGAAGCAAGATATTAATAATAATCCATAATAGTGTGACCAAGTGGAATACATGTTTATTCTCATTGGCTTTAGCTGGTATAATAAAAAAGGGTAAATTAGTTTAGAGATTTAAATTTATATTTATTATACCCTGACCTTTTTTGCCCTTCTCTCACCACTTTATATTATGAATGAGGTAATTAAAAAGAGTCCTTTTCTCTTTTATTCCATTATGGCCCATTTTTGCCCCTTTAAATGTATTTGTGTGTTTGTGAATGTGTGTGTGTGTGTGTGTGTGTGTACATTGATTATTTTAACCAATGTTTGAAAATGAAGTTGTAGTGCTACAGGTCAAACGAGTGAATAGCCTGACCTGGTAATTAAAAGACCATGTATGAAGTACTAACCAGAAACACTGTAGGACTTTTCATTCTCAACCCAAAATGAAAAGGCAAAGCATAATAATCCCTTATCACCTGTGAAAATGATGTCAGGAAATGTTTTCTCAGAGTCAGCTACTGGTCAAGACTTACATCAGGTTAAACAAAATAATGAAGGATCAGGATTCTGGAAGGGCCAAAAGTTCGAACAGGAGACCTTTAGCCTTTCTGCCTGCTATGCATAATAATACTTCCTGTTTGTTTGATAGGTGCGCTCCCTGAACATAAAAGCCTTTATAACTTTCAAGTTAGGAACTAAGTACCCGGGTCCCATTCTTCCTGTTTAGGATGACTGGCCACAGAAGTGAATCGATATAATTCGAACTACTAAGTGAAAACAACAACAAAAACCAAAATCCTTGCTGGACCAATCAACTTCAAGCTGTGTCTTATTAGGCTTCCAAAATATTTGGGATTGTCTAAACTACAAAAGAATTATATGTAATTATGAATGAATTTCATCCAGGTTGGTTTGCTGTTCAGATGCCTTTACTAAAGACTCCATTTCCTTACAAGAGTCTAGATAGACCACATGGTTGGTTCTGTATTAACCAGACACACCTTATGGCAATAATAACAGTTGGAGATATGACCTGAAGAATGCTTCAGTTTGATCTATTTCTGCTCACGAATAGAGAAGATGGCAGGTAAATAATGTGAAGTAATTTTCACTACTAAAATAGTTCAGAAATACATAAGATATAAAAGAAGGGTTGTTTTTTTTTTAATGAATTGAATGATTTAGTAAGCCCCAAGCTTTAGTGGTTTGTCAGTTTTTAGCCAGTTTTTAGGTTTGAACTTACCAATGCCCCAAGAAAACAGAACAAGAAACTTGAATGCAAACCTTTCAACCAGGTAACTCTATAGTTTATAAGTGGCAATGAATGACATTTCCTCAGGAAAATCTTGGAAATTACCAGTGTTGCACGTTTTATTAATCCGTGTTTAACCTGAAGCCTAGAAACTAGTGCCCCTTTCTTCCTGTCTTCAAAATTTCTATTACCAACTGTACTATGTTGAAGTTTATATGACAGTCCATTTCAACACTTTTGTTTAGTTAAATGGAAGTGCATCACTTTTAAAGAAAAGCTCTATTGCCAAAAAATATAAACAGCCCTAACTTTGATTAATATAAATATTTAAAAACCAGAACATTCTGTTACATCTTGCAAAAACAATTCTGATGTAGCTGATGGGAAAGAAAAAGTGCTTTCATGCCATAGACGAATCCAACAAAATACAGCTGTGGAACAAAATTTTAAGTAAATATGAATTGTTTGTCTTTTCACAGGGCTATGGTGTTTACCTAAGTAGAGTTATTTTAGAACACTTTATGTTTTATTAGTAAAAATGGAAGTTGTTTTTTTTTTACAATTTTTGTTCTGAAATATTTTATTTAAATTTGAAAGTCCTCTAATTAAAAACAGCATTAAAATTATTCTTCCTGCCCAGTTTAGCATTTTGCTAATAAGCCACTGGACAAGAGATGTGTGAAATGAATAGATGAAGAAAAACGCTGACAGCAAAAGCAAGGTCTGAGGGGGTGAAGGTAGTTTATTAGGCCCCGTTTGTCACGAATGGCCCTGCTGCACATATAAAAGCAAATCCCTCTACCTTAGAAGATTAATTCTGAAGGAGGCACTCTTGGGTCAAAGTATACATAAGCGTGTGCCTAATCTCAGAGAAATCAGGCTATTTTCTCACAGCAATTAAGCAGAGGTCTGGGGTTTCACCCACCGTGTATTTAAACACAGGATACAATTAAACCCCAACGTATTAATATCTTTGCTCTGCAAAATTGCTCAGGAAATAGATTTTGCTCTCTTTCAAATGAAAAGCAAGGCAAATTAAGAGAATAACTTGATGCTTAGCTAAGTTGCTTGAAATAAGAGTGTTGTATTTTCTTCTAATTGCAAATGTCTTCTGTACCTAAAGACAGTTCTTACTCTAGGATAGGGTAAGAGTTATAAAGTTTCTAGTTCCTTGGTCTAAATAGCGAACCTTAGAAGTTTGCATGAAAATGCATTGTTTTAAACTGTAATTTAATTTCTTATTGAGCATACGCTAAAAATCAACTTCTTAAAAAGAACTCATTGTCCACCACCACCAAAATGTCACAATTAGGAAGCTTTGCAACCTATGTAAAGGGTGAAAAAGTAATTGTAAATCTTAAGCAATCAAGTGTTCAGAGGGACGCTTTCTGCAGAGGTTTTTCTTGAAGCTTTTTTATTCATATACTCATTTCAAGGCAAGAGCTAATCTTCCAGAGAAAATTATTGCCAGGTTAAAACACTACTTTGAAAATGTTAAATATAAAAACAACAAAATAACTTTTATTTCTTGTATGTCAGTTCCCTAAAGACAAAGATTTTAATAGTACAAAAGCTATATGAATAAACCACCACCTTCGTTCAGATCTTGAAAACAAACAAACCCTCCTGGTATTTGTAATTATTGTTACTTCTCTTTTGTCTCCCGATGAGATTAATATCCCATCTAATTGCCCAACCCAATTCTCTGTCTTTTTGAGGAGGGAAGTTGCTCTTGGAATAGGAAAGGATAGAAATAGTTTTTCATGTATAAAGCTGACTTAATAGTTATTTCATTTATATAAGAGTTTCTAGCAAGATGGTTATCAGTATATGACACAGTGAGAATTCTTATCATTCATGACATATAGGCATGTTCGTAGAAATTAATATAACTGAAAGAATGAAGCAAAATAGAATGAATCTGATGGGCAGTGGTGTGTGTGTGTGTGTGTGTGTGTGTGTGTGTGTGTGTGTACACTAACATATTTTCCCACCTAATACTCCTTTGTTGCTTTTAAGAGATGAGTACTTAAGGTGTAAGTCCAAAAAGCAATGTCCCCTTGCAACCACATGATAAACAGCTTAGGCACTTTTTTGATGTGTGCTGGGCTATGTGAGAAGGCATGCAATCTGAATTTTACAAAGGATTGTTTTAATAGGACCAATGACTTTAATAGGCCTTCTTGCTGACATCACTGGCAAATTGGTCTACTCTGTAACCTTTAAAAGTGCAGCATATCCCAAAATGAGTTACTTATTAAACAAATGTTCTTTTTTTTTTTGAGTGCAACTGACCTTTAAATGATTATTTCTCAGCATTTGCAACAAAGAGAATCTCACCTATCACCTTTACACTTTTGATGCTACAGTGAGTAGATCCATAACCTTTTCACAACACTTACTATGCCACACAACATGGAATTACAAATGCTAATGAGCACCTTTTCTTTTAAGGGGAAGTCCTGTTACTTTATTAAATTGTTGCTGTATACAGAAGCCATGGGAAAGTCTAGCAACAAATCATTATTTTTTTGATCAAGCTGAAACCATTTTAGGAAATAGAATTCCAAGGCACCAAAGCGTAATTTACTGCTAATAACAGTTTCTACTGAAGTTTTCCCCCTTTGGCTTCCAGGGTGTGTGTGTGTTGGGGATGGGGGGATGGGTGATTTAAACAGTTGTATTTGACTTAAAAACATCATCTTTAGGCTCAGGTACTTATAAATATTTGCAGGCAATTTGAACTAAACTTACAGACAACTAGCACAGTACCCCTTTTCACTAACTAGAAGGAAAAGCTTTGAAATTTCAGAAGTATTATTGATGGAGTATATATTTTTGCATATATATATATATATACACACACACACACATACGCATATGAAATATGTATATCTCCTATGGTGTTAGAGATTTTAAGATTATGCCTTCTTCAGAAACGGGTACCTTTGTAAGATGTAATCGCTATAATCAAGTCATGGTTTTCTTTAATTAAATAGAGCTGGAAATTATAAACCTTATTCTTCAGGAATCAAATCAAATCTAGCACATATTCGGAAGAGTTAATGTTTCCTGGGATCTCTTTACGAATGTAAGGAAATCCATGTTACTCTAAGTCCCAGTGGTCTTTCCTGGAGCAGGTAACCTATTTATACTTTAGTAGAACTACCGAATCTGTTAAACGTTTCGTTAGCTAAATATTTTCCCTCTTAAAGAAAAGCAATATTCCAATTTTGAAAAATTCTGAGAAAATTTTCTTGATCTGAAGGATTCAAGTCCTGGAATAACCTAGTATGTCCATCCTTGACATACATTTTACCTGAACAGTAAGGCATAAGTACTTGCTTATGTTCCAATATAAGTTTTTTTTTTCCCTTGCAAAGCTGACCTTATTTATATAATACTGTTTTTAAAAAGATGTTGGCGTCTTATGATTCTTGAATATCAATCCTCCATAGCATAAAAAGGTGTTTTCATGTGTGCATTCTCTGTCTCTCCTCTTTTCCCACATTTCCTACCAAGTGAGCCCATTGGCATGAATTATAGAGAAATCTGGGAAATTTTTCCTTAATAATGAAAAATAACTTCTTGAAATAACATTCACTTACGGTTTTCTTTTCAGCTCTGACGTAGTAGTATTTTGTAAAGCATGAGAGGCAGGCAAAAGACTTCATCAGAGAAATCAAAGTTAATGTCCTTTGGAAACATTGGACTCTGAAAGGAAAAAAAATAATAGCAGAAATATGACTTATTTGGCTCCCCCTAGTTTAATTTACAAAAAGGCAAATCAGTTATGTTATTGGCATGTAATCACAAAGAAAAATACACAGACTTAAGACTAAACTGACTCATTGTCAAGACTTCCAGGGTCTTATTCATTAATTATGGTGGCTGCCAGCAAACAACAGAGGAAAATCAACAATGCTGGATAAAATAATCATCAAGGGCTTCTATGTCTGTAAACTATTTAAATTCTTGAAATTGAATATTTATGATGAGTGATGCTTCTTTAATGTATACCATATTTCCATCAGCTCTCCGCTCCGCCTGCATTTGGAAAGACCGGATGCACCCCGTGCTTCGTTCACACCCACCTTTCCCTCAGTTCCATCCTGGTCCCCTCTGCTAACACTATCCCATCAGAAAACTGGACACCCAGAGTCACTTGCTGTTTTTCCGGGGCCTGCTCATTTTCTAATACCCCTCTCATCCTTACTAATAGCGCAGTTCAATATCCTCTCCGCCTTTGCCCAGGCAGCCCCCGTGTGAAAGGGCTGTGAAGTTTATTTTGTGCCCATCAGTACAATGCAAACCAGAGTGGGCTTACTCCTCGGGGTTAGTGAACCCACGTTGTCTATGAGCACAGACAGCACTTTGGCCCCACATGTGCCTGGTTAACTGTACAAGCAAAGAGGATAAATCCACATAACAATACTTCATTCACCAAGGAAATCTGCAGTGGATTACAGCTTCTCTATGGTTAAGTCTGGTCTTAATTTACTGCTTTTATTCAGTTTTCAACCACAAACGAGCCCCTTATGAGGCATTCACTATGCAGAATTGACAACTCTTTTTATCTACTTGAAAAATATTTTTGGATAATAATTTATGGTTACAAAATATGTTAAGCAGTTTCAATAGTTATATTATATTCTTTCAATGCTTAATGATGCAGTATCCCCTGTAAAAATGGAATGCCAGGAAATCTGGTAATTTTACATACAGTATTTATAACAACAGAGCAATTTGGCCATATAGAAACGCAAATTAAAAAAAAAAACCTGCATATTTCATAGGAAGTCTTTTAAAGACATTTTTTAAGTTCTTAAATTGTATCTCAGGAGAAAATCAGAGTTCAGGACAGTGTCTAAAGGCCCTATATATGGGTGAAAAAATAATTTTGGCAAGCAGTGTATTTTATTTATGGATTATTATGTTTAAAATAGCATATTTTGAACACTCTTCAGAAGGAAAAAAAAAAAGCTGCAGCTCTCTTTGAGGACATGAGGGAGAGTTCATATACTATTTATATTTTATACATGAAACCAAAATGTGTGGGTACGTTTGTACTTTTTTGCCATCAAATGTGTTCTTTTAATTCATATTCTGAATTAATGCCATCTTTTAAAAAAAATCTATCTGAAGGTGCTCATTATTATTGGGCATAGAGTCCTTTTTCAAGGACTGATTGCCAGTAACTGGAACTACTCTGGAAACCCCAAATAGACTAAAAAGCATCATATCCCTTTAATAGTGGCAAGTGCCAGTAATAGCATTTGTCATTTTAGTTGTACAGCTTCCAATATTGCCAGCCTAGGGACCCTATAACCCCAAACGGAACCTATGTAAGTAAATAAGAAGGAATGTATTTTATAAATGGAGACAATGGAAACAATGTGGCTGATGTTCTTTGGGATGATGGAGTTCCTTTCCATCGCTTTGGATTAATTTAAACTGTGGGTATCCAAAGCTTTATAACTTTCCTTTTGGCAGAATTTGAGCACTTTCAGACTCATTGATACTAAGGGATTCTTCCCATTGCAGAATGAACTCCCTGTAGATAAACAAAGGGAAACATTCAACTGAGGTACTTGCTGTGTTTTCCACATTAGTGGCTACACTGTCTTGAGCAGGGAATGAGCGCTTGGGGAAAAGCATCCTTGGCATTAACAAGAAAGGACATTGCTTTTACAAGGAAGAACACTTTTTGGTTTTCTAAAGCATCTCTCCTCAAGTGCCACATGTAAATCATATTTAAAAAAAAAACCAACACCCAAATTGTATGTGTGCTTCAGGGGGGAAAACTACATAAAAGTGCAATAGAAAAATAATGAACTGTATCACTTTGGTTAGTTAAGCAATTATTGCTTCTTTATAGACCCAAATGCAGTTTGGTTTTCATCATAAAAGCAGGTGGGGTTTGCTCTTGTTTGTTGTTGGTGGTGGTTTGTAATTTTGCTGGAAAGAATTCTTTATGTTCTCGTTCTTGTTATTTTAGGACGTGGCATGTTCTGCCTTTAATCTGGTAGCGAGGTTTCATTACCTTCCTAGGTATTCTAATGAAGGTGTAAAAGAAAAGGTTAGAAAGGTGATAAATTAGACAATAGAAGCATCAGATTCAAATGCCACTTACTATAATTCCAAAATCATGTGTCAGAATGGTTTCAGTAACAATATTACAGCCCCTTTCTGTTGTTTATCTCCAACACGTTAGCATATAGGTAAGAGCAACCTCTGGAACAGAGTACAGAGCTTTGGATTTATGACAACGGCGGTGAACTAGCCTCATTAATCTGGGCAAAAATAGTTTCTGATCATCAACCATGGGTCGATGACCTCAAGATTCTGAGGAAGGCTTGGTACATTCTCCCCGAGTCATTTAGTATGCAGACCCAGAAGGTTCCTCTGCCATTTACATTACATCCTGTGTGCCCGGTGTGTACCCGGAAGCTAGTCTCCTTTCTCCTTCCTCTTCCTGCCAAGCAGTATCTGTGAAGTTAGAGTGGGAGGGTCATTTAACAATGAATTTCTCCATTGTATGACCATTACAAAGCTATCCAGGCTAGAAAACTTGTTTTTTAAGTCACTGTGCAATTTCAAGGTTTTAATGGTCCTTAAAATATAATACCCTGTGTCATTTATTTCCTGAAGTGAAAGCCAGTGCCAGCCTTTGGAATTCATGTAAGACAAGTGGTTCAAAATAGTTTGAAGAGAGAATGAAAACTTGATAAGCAATTAATGTACCCTGAATGCTTTCCTAATGGTTTGTGCCTTTTCTTGCTGGTTAAAAATAAATAAATAAATCCAGATGTATTCAAAAGAAAATCAAAGAAAATATACATCTAGATTTTTCTATAGTGCATCTGTTAGAATGAAACCCACACACAGTGAGGCAGGAAAGATTGAACATTCAAATAATTTAAAAATAAAGGTGTTTCTGGTTGAACAGTGGCAACTTGAATTTTTTTTCTCCCCCTAAAAATTTTTTTGCCTGGAGCTGTGGGAGAAGGGAAGTTTGAAATGGGAAACTGCATACATGAACATAGAGACGGGGCTAATTTCCTAACAGGATAATCCTGCAAGTGACACCTCATTGAGGAAAAGAACTTGCCTTAATCTGCTAATTTGTAGAGGCCCAGGCTTAAGAATTAAGGCAAGCCAGAGACATCGAGACTCAAGATTCAGCTACAAAATAGTGCTGAGCCCACTTGATGTGTCTGCCAGCCTGTGTATCACCAAGGAGCATGGTGAGAATATTTAGAAGACTTGCCAGTCTGCTGGCATATTGTCTGAGATACTGTATAGGCAGAGGTGACTCTTGTTGGAGAACCGTGTGTGGCAGACAGATTGAAGACCCAGGAATCCATAAGTAGAAGGGAATGCATCCCAGTGGTTAATGGGACCAAGAGGATGAAAACCCGACACAGGTTTATGCAGGGTGTCAGTAGTTGAGAGCTACAGATGACAAACAAGATCATGACTTTTCCCACTCATTAGAGATTGTATCTTTCTCCTCGGCAGAGTGGAACAGGGCAAAAATGGTAAACCCAAAGATATAGAAAATCAATGAAAGGCTGAAGAGTTACATGAACAAAATTAACAGGGATAGTAACAAAGTCGGAGAGCTTACTTTTGAGCAAATGCCAAAAGAGTCTTAGGAGCTCCTGGAAGCTGGGATACTTCAAAAGATATTCCTTGTAGGACAAGGATAACCATGCCTAAAATGACAAGCACAGGATCCAGCAAGATGATGTGGGTGTATGGGACTGATCCTGAGACCATGCCTCCTTATTTCTTAGTGAGGAAGTACTAGAGGTTAAAGAACTTCATAATATCATACTTACTGCATAAGTATGGGGATTGCATACATACATACGTGTATCCCTACACCTAAATTAATTGCTTGGTAAGCGTATATAGGCTTCATCCCAATGTTGAGTTAATCAAGAACAAGAACACAGGTTACCAAAGTCCCAAGGCATAGAACCCTTACTTAGGGACCAGGCAGAAACACCTGAAATGTGGGTGTGTGGTACTGGGCATTCCATCATATTTTTTGGCACCTAGCAAAAGACAGGCCTTGATGGAATCTGCCATACATTCTGTAACCCGGATGAGTACTGCATGCCTGTCATCTGAATGGGGTTAGTCTCTGACTGGAGTATTGCCAAGTAACCCAATTTTAGAATAGCACAAATTTTAATTATATGTTTCATTTAACTGACACCTGTCCTTGGAGGCTGTCATTAAAATCTAACAAGCTATGATGTGGGAACTATTATTATCTATGATTTATAGAGAGGCAAAAATAAATAAGGAGGAAAAAGGAAAGGCTGAGAGGTTTGGAGGAGCGGTATAATTTAAAGACTAGAAATTCTACTGGCAAAAAAAGCATCATGTCAACTACCTAGAAAATTCATAGGAAATGAAAACCCAGATCATTGAATTTCTTGTGTTTGTGGTATGATTTTACTAAATATCCATTCATCCATCCCTTCATGTTGTGGGTATAATATACCACTCCTTTCCTCGGTAAACTGAGAAAAAGTATATTTTTAAGTAAAATGGTTGAAACTGAAATGCATCAGTTTTAAAATGAAGTTGCACCAATTGTAGAATCTCCTACTATTTGTCTTGCACATCTCGTCGTCTCAAGAGGAAAAATGTGGTAAGGAAAGGTTTGGAGTGCAAAGAAAGCAAGGTAATATGTTAATGATTAAAGAATTTGAATAGTGGGTACATGGGGGTTCATTATACTGTTCTATTTATTTTAGTGTAAATTTTGAATTTTCCATAAGAAAAATTTAAAAGAATGGCGCTTGGGTGGCTCAGTTGGTTGAGCTGCTGCCTTTGGCTCGGGTCATGATCCCAGCGTCCTGGGATGGAGCCCTGCATCAGGCTCCGTGCTCAGTGGACAGCTTGCTTCTTCCTCTCCCTCTGCCTGCTGCTCTGCCTACTTGTGCGCGCGCTCTCTCTCTGTGTCTAATAAATAAATAAATAAATCTTTTTAAAAAAAGAAAAATCTAAAATAAATTTAATTTGGAGAGGCATTTAGGTCTTGTACAAATTTATTTGGGAAAATTAATTCATTTTATGCTGCAAAATTTGGCTATAAACAGGAGAGCCGAACATCTTACACTAATTATATTATATTACTGTGTTTATGTTAATGATCCCACTGTAACGATACAATTCTCCTAAAAATGGAAAAACCAAAAGATCTGTATATACTTTTCTGCTCTCCATATTCACAACCAGTCTTTTTTTTTTTTTTTTACAACCAGTCTTTTTATAACAGTCCTGGGTTTCTAGACTGAATGCCAAATATGCTTCCCGTTTAGATCAAATTTAGCTTTAACTAAAATAATTAGCCCTTGGTCCTAATTCTAATGGAAATGTAAGACTCTTAATATTCAGTAATAGTAGCACCATTAGATACTGCTGCTAACAGTGATTTATATGAAATAATTAGCAGACTGTTTCTGTTGTAGATACATGCAGAATTTGTCCTAAACCAAAGGCAAAACAATAATAAAAACTACTGCCTTTTAACCTTTCCATGAATTTAAATAAAAAAATGTGTACTGGAATTGCACATTAATAAGGCCCGTTAAGCTCTGAAGAATATTCTACATTCATCTGTAGTTCATCAGACAGGTTCATGACCTCAGTGGAATTGCTTGTAGCTCCTGCAGTTCTTAAGCCGGCATGGGAGAAGACACGAAATACTATTTTATGATTAGAAAATTCTACCAGCATTGACAGAAACAAGGGAACACACTCCCATATTGAGTACATGCTATGAAATGAGCACATATAAAAATACAGATATTGAGGATTGACTTTTCATCCTCTAGGTACCTTAAAAAGAAGCAGCTAAAAAGAGCTAACTATAATGCCATAGTTTTAGTCTTAAAGCAGGAAATGGGAGGGATCAGCCTCTCCCGTGTGTCTGGAGGTGCACACGAAAGGGGACCGCAGCCTTGTTTCCCAGTTTTCTAAGTTACATGATCATCACCAAAAACTTCATATGAAGTTTCTCATTAAAATGACTTTTTCCTCACTAAGCAATATCTGTTTGAAAGTATCCTAGAGTTCATTTGTCTTGCCGTTCCCTGAATTCCCCCTGAATGGCTGGTATTGTGTGAAAGGCATTTCCCACAAGGCTGGGCTTGCGGCTAGCAGAGGTCCCACTACAGCAGGGAAGTTAGTCCAGTTGCTTCTCCATCCCTCAGCCTGAGAAAATTTCATCCACAGAGCTGATTCATGCTACTTCTTTGGATCTGCTACTGGCAGCACAATAAGGGATGAATGAAATAAGCACTCAGCAGCTGAATGCCCTTAAAGACCACTTGGGAACTTTATTTGGTGCCAAATAAAGTGACCTGCCAGTGTCAGCTGCGGGAAGCATATTGTACTGGGCTCTGCAGTCTGTCCCAGTAGCCTATTCATTTCTGAGGAAATTTTCAGGTATTGAATTTTAATCCATGATGCCCAATTATAATTTGGGACCCTTTTACATTAGAGACTGGGCTGCACCCCATTTGGCAATTAAATCAGAGCTGCCTAATACATGATTTTAATTTCCGGAAAGCAGGTGCTTCCTTTGGTCAGTTACCAATCCCTGATTTTCCTTCATTCTTTAGCTTAAACCATTTTCATTTTCATAGCCCCCACCCCCCCTTCTGTAAGTATTCACCACATGTTAGATGATTTTCCTGCTTAAGCCTGTAGGGATTCCCATAGGCTTCTTTTAAAAAAGTGCATATAACTTTTTCAAAAAAATCATTTTGTAGGTATCCATTTGATCTCCATTTCATAATAACTTATTATGTTTTTTAAAGTAACCTGAATAAAGGTCTGTTTACCTTATCTACCATTTGCAGTTATGAAGCGAGACTCCCCAGAAATATTTTCTGCATTACCTTTCTTTGTTTCCTATTTTTACCAGTTCAACTAAAGACTTCCCTAACAATTCAGAAATGACTTTTGTTTGAGTTATCTTTACAACTCTGTGTCTTCTCCAAACAGTATTTATGGTTCAAGATAAATGTTTGAGAAAGCACCTTAAAATACAAACAACTCAAGTATCAGGTGCCAAGTTTGGAGGCAAATGTTGCATAAGTTAACACCTATCCCCCCAAAAAGTTCCCCTCCACACACATGCACTCAGATGGTGCAGTCTTATCTTCCAAAAGTACTTTGTGTAAGTTTCAGCCAGTACCAACAGAGCTGTAGAGAGGAGATTGGGAAACCAGATGTCCATTTGTGCTGATAATGACAGTGCCTTTATCCCTTCCATTGCTATGAATGAGCTGCCTACCTCACTATTTCCATTCCCGCATATGAATTATAAAATGCTGTTGAAATATTTTTGCTGTGATGACCACCATAGGATTAAATTTAAACCTTTGGTGGCCATAGATGGGCTTGTCATTCCTAAGGGAAGTGCATAAAAGGAAGAAGAACCAAAGCAAAATGAAACAAAATACACAATCAAAAATAATAGAGGAGGAACAGAAAGAAAAGACGTTAAGAAGAGAGAAAAAAATTGGAGGAAGGCAAAGAAAAGGGATGCTGAAGTTGAGAGATACCATCACTTGGCTTGATGTGCTCATTGTGTGACTCATCCTCTGCAGGCTGAGATCACAAATGCCTCTGCTACCTAGCTTGACTCCACTGAATGCTGTTTCATAATTAGCTGAGGATTAGCAAAATTGATCGTCTCTAATGGGACCATGGCAAATTTATCTTTTAAAAAGAACAAAGCAACCAAATTCTGGATTTGAAAGGTGCAGAATTAGAGAAATTTGCAAAAACAGTCTGTTACCTAACAAAATGATTTATTTAATATTTCAGTTTAAGAATTAGCTGTCCTAGAATATAATAAATATGATTTGATTAAAGGATGTGAAATTGCATGTGGTTGTGTTTCTCAAATTATGTTCTAAGAAACACTAATGTCCTGCTAGATATTTGATGCTTCCTTAAAAAAAGCATGCTCTCATCAAGTACACTGTCAGACTCCAAACCATATATGCCCTCTGAGGAAGTCACAATGCTTATTACCACGTTATAGGCACTGAGAAGTCTGGCATGGGAAAAAACCAAACCAAACCAAACCTGTTTATGTTGAACCCAGCATTTTACAAACACACACACACACACACACACACACACACACACATGCTATGAAACTTTTTTTTCTCCTTAAACCACTGTTAATAATTTGAATTTTCTGGAACACATTTATAAAGCAGTGTATTCCAATATTAGTACTTATTATTTTGTTGTTGTTGCTTTTGTGTTGAAGAGTAAAATTAGCTGAAACTGAATTACATAGTTGGTGTTGACTTTGGGGCCAGAATATTAAAATTTAATACATCTGCTTAATGCACAATTCATTGAAGTTGGGCATGAACCTTGTACTTTATGTCACTGTTTGTGTTTACCATGCCTGTTTTTCTGTACTCAGCCCCTTAGCGTTTTAGGGTCCGTATTTAGTTTTCCATTGTATCTATGAGAACTTGCACGGTGCTTAGTACAGTGTAAGCACTCAGGGAATATTTGTTCGAATGAATAAATGAACACTGTAGTAGACACCTTTTTACATTTTGGTTATAACCACATTAGAATGTAATTTTGGTCTCAAAGTAAAAATAACAGAAGTAAAAGTGAGGATGGCTAAACTGAACTGGTCTTTAATAGCTTTGTCAGAGGCCAGTAAATTCCTCACCAATTACTCTATTGTCTGATGCTTCATTGCTTCTGTTAGCCGGTCTGTTTGAAGTCAATGTTCATTCTATTCTGTAATTTTCCAATTTGTTTTTAAGTCTTTATATCTTCAATTATCTTCCAATAGCTATTTTTTACCTGCCCTTTACTTTTTGTTGAATGACTTCTTAAACGCAGACTCATAGTAAACTTCATATATCATAATATGCTCTGAGAAACTTACTGAAGAGAAGAGAAAAGGCAGTGAAGGCGTGGGAGTGAGAAGTGTGTGGTATAGAAGAGGTAAAAGAGGTAAGATGTTTAATTCATTTGACAAATATTTACTGAATGCCTATCCTATGCTGGGCACAGAGAACAGTCTAAACAATTCAAGGTCAGACAGAAATATGAAATATTCATCAGACAGGAATCAACAGAATTAAGAATTTTCAAAATTTCATCCCCTCCTCCAATTAGTTCGTACTAGAGAATGGCTTGGTATTTTTAGAGTGATGATTTCATGTGTAAATTGTTTGTCTTATCTATTTTGCTCTGTTTCTATCTTGACAATGCTGTCAGCTTTCCTGAAATTGTACAATATTTTATGCGCCAGGACAAAACCATGTAATATGATTCTGTCACATAAAATTTAAAGTAAATTTAGTTACCTTAAATCAAAGTAGTAACTGTTAAAAAGTCCACTTAAAGAATGGTTTTGACCAATGGTTGGTAAACTATGTTCCGTGGGCCAAATCTGTAAAGTTTTATTGGGACACAGCTACACTTACTCACTTGCATACCATCTGTGACTGCTTTCATGCTCCAACCGGGAGGTTGAGTAGCTGCAAGAGGGACCGTATGGCCTGCAAAGCTGAAAATATTGACTATCTGGCCATTTATGGAAGTAGCATAGATAACCTTTGGCAATTTGGGTAGGAGCAAAATGGTGGATCGCTAAAAATACATTTAACATCTCCCTTTGGATATATTTTGTTCCTATATTGGAGTGTGATGAGAATATTATTCTGGAAATTCTTAAAGATCCAAGTTAGTCACAGTTGGAATTCCATTTCACTGTTGCTCTTTTGTTCAATATTAAGTATAGACATGAAAAACTAGAATGTTTAAATTTTATGTCTAAGTTTTTATATTCTATGCTGGGCATATAGGACCTGTCTCTGCAGGCAGAATACTTCAGTACATATTGTAGACAGGTTCCAAGGTGATCTATTTCCTGATATCCACTTTCTTGTGTCATCCCATCCTACACAGAGTAGGGCTGACTTGTGTAATCAATAGGACATTGTGGAAACTATGGAGTGTGACTTCTGAGTCCAGGTCATAAAAGGCATTTTGATTTCTGTCTTGTTCTGAAAGAACCAACTATTATGTCTGGAGGATACTCAAGCAGCTCCCTGGAAAGTTCCATGTGACAAGGAACTGAGCCATCTGCTAATGGCCAATGAGGAGACTGAGGCAATCCGTGGACATCCAGTGAGTGAACCATCTTAGAAGCATACCCTCAAGTCCCAGTTGAGCCTTGATGACTACAGCTCCTGCTGACATTTCCACCACAACCTCCTAAGAGACCTGGAGCCGGAACCATCCAGCTAAGTCACTCCTGAATCTCTGACCCTCAGAACTATGAAATAATCAATGTTTACTGTTTTAAAGCCACTAATTTTGGGGTAATTCATTATGCAGTGATAGATAACTAACATGGTGGGGGTTCCTGGGTGACTCAGTCAATTAATCCTTCTACTCTTGGTTTCTGCTCAGGTCATGATCTCAGGGTCCTGGGATTGAGGCCCACATCAGACTCTATGCTCAGTGGGGAGTCTGCTTGAGATTCTCTCCCTCCCCCTGTGACCCTCCTCCCCTGCCACTTGCACACCTGCATACATGTGCAGGCATGCTCTCTCCTTCTCTCTAAAATAATAAATCTAAAATAAAAAAATCTTAAAATCTACTGTGGTGTATGAGAATGTGGGCTCTGATGTCACACAACTTGTGATTGAATCCTGGATCTACCACTTACTAAATGCATGACCCTGGGCAGATTATTAGCTCTATTACTTAGTTTTCTCATCTAGAAAAATGGGGGTATAATTTACCCCTATGTGTTATAGAATTGTTGTGAGGAATTCGATGAGGTAATGAGTGAAAAGACTTCCTAGGAGGTAGCAATTGTTGCATAAATGTTAGCAATTATTTGCTTTTAATTACCATTAGAATGGGCTCCAAGTTACAAGTAAGAATTGTTTCAAACCTCTTTTTGTTTTTTTGACAACTAAGTGAATCCATAGTAGAACTTTAAAGGACTTTTATCGCACATCCTAGAGTTTATACAATTTAGAACAACTCAACTAGATATGGGGTAGGGGGAGTCAGTAAAGCAAGTAATTACAAGAAAAGGCTATTGTCATTATATTGGAAAACTAAAATATATACTAGTTCTGCATAATATTATGTATAAACACAACAGAGGATGAAGAACAGGCTGTTACCTAAGAAAAGAGATAAAATTATAGTCTAACCCTGACCACAAATTTTAAAAAACACAATGACAAATGAAATTTTTGGTCTAATTTGCTAAAGCCTAAACCACACATAATGTTTTTTGGTAAAAATAAAAGATAAATAGCAAAATAATATGATGCTTTGCAGGTTGTTTGAGTTATCTAGCCCTTCTTTAATCCAGGGGATTATTGAACAAAACCGATGTTCATTCAAAAACACTTAGGAAATCTGTTGTGGATTACCAATATCATCAGTTAAACCTGTTTCAAATTTATTGCTTTCATTCAGGTTAAATAATAAAAGGGTCCATTTGTCTCACCGCATGTATATACACGAATTTAGCTTTCATCATTCCCTACAAGTTTAATCCAGTGATTTATGTTTTTTAACGCATTTTCGAGAAATCTGTTGAAGAAACTCATCCAGACAGACAGAAGAGCTAAATGGGATTAATAGGGTGTAGGCAGGATTTAAAGCTGGTTGATTCAGTTCAGTATAAGTTAAAAAGAAAGAAAGAATAGAACACTGTAACCCTCCTTGAGGTTCTAATCATTTTAATGACTTTAGCAAAAAAGAACAGGCTAAGGTCAAGAAAGTTCAGAGACAATGATCCCTGTTTCTAGAAATACATAACACGAAGAAAAGCCATTGCCTCAGCTGTTCTTTTTTTGACAGTGAAAAACACCACTGTATTGTTTTTTCCGGACAAAAATCTGCCTCCTCTTTAAATCATGATATTAATGGTTAAATTTGAGGTTTAAGAATTCTTGATTTTCTTTGTGAAACCATTGTATTTCACTTACCACCACAGCCAGCAGCAAAGGCTAGGAAAACATTGGGCTTGCTGACTTTTTTTTTTTAATGTTTTACAGCAAGACAATGTATTACTTTGAGATCCTCAGATAGCAACTGCTCAGATACAAAAAATTACTATGACTTATCTTATTATTGATGACTTTGAACCTTGAAAAACATTCAGTTTAAGTCTTTCAAGAACAAAATATTGGAATATGAGGAGGAAAAAGCTTTTTCTTTTCTCCCAAGTAAAGCAAACGCGATTCCATTCTCTCAGGTATTTTGTTTCGGTGACATTCTAATCTTTATACACATTAAGGACTTTGTTTGATAATATTTTTTCATTAGTGTAAAATGTATTTTAATAAATATGCTCTTTTCCATTAATATGCTCTTTCCAAACACAGAGGACAAATGGAGACTTAATAAGCATATATCAGCGCTTCGTTGCACCCGATATGTGTTTTCAGCACTCATTTTGTTATAACTTTCATAGTTTCATGGAACACCTTGGACCATGAAGTATTTTGTGTTCATTAAGTTTTAAAAAGGAAGAGATATGTTATCTAGTTATCAGCACTTGGGCCAGATTATGAGGTGCCCTTCATGGTTTTCTGTTTTCTTTTTTTTTAAGATTTTATTTATTTATTAGTTAGAGAGAGAGAGAGAGGCAGGCAGAGGCAGAGGGAGAAGCAGGCTCCCTGCCGAGCAAGGAGCCCGATGTGGGACTCGATCCCAGGACTCTGGGATCATGACCTGAGCCGAAGGCAGCTGCTTAACCAACTGAGCCACCCAGGCGTCCCGGTTTTCTGTTTTCTGATTCTACCCATGACACAGACCAGACATGGGGTCATGGTGAATGGGAAGTAGACTTTGGTGCTGTCTGATTGTACTCTGCGATGGTGGGAATGCATTGTCGCTGTGCTGGCCCAGACCGCAGCTGCAACAGGTGGCCCACTTGAGTGTGATTAGGACGAGCGAGGTACTAGGTTTCTGAATTTACTTATATTAACTTGTTTCAGTTTAAATAGCCCCATGTTGTTCGTGCCTACCATAGGGAACAGTGCATTTCTGACCAGATTTTCAGAAAGGACAGCCATTTCCATAGCAATTGATTATCTTAAATCTGTGGCTCTGGCCATTCTTATTTCCTGTATAGATAATGTCTAAAAAGATCAGCCTTTGAGTTATTTTAATTCTTTAAAATTTCTGGTTTTGGGGGGGTTTAAATACTGTAGGCTTAAATTTGCTAGGGAATGCCTGTTCTTTACTTTGTGTATACAGACACTACAAGATGTATTTAACTGCTTTCTACAAAAAGTTGAGATTCTCAGATAAAATTAAATTTATATTTAATTGTTTCGAATTTATTATTTATTTACATAACTAGGTTTCTGTCTTGTTCAATGTCATGATTGGTTTAAAATTTCTTCAAACAAGTTTTCAGAATTATCTTCAGAATAAATAAAATACTATGAGATCTTAATTTCTTAGTTATATGGAAAAGTAAAATATTGGTTTCAGCTTTGTCTCAGGCAAAAATATGCCTGGAAAAACATAATATCATATTATTCAAGTGTTGCTTACATGATGACTTGAGTTCAAGTAAATTTGTGGAGTGAAAGGAAAGAATGAATACAAAATTTGCAACAGACTCCTGTATTTCTATAATTGGCTGGGTTTGATGTATTATGTTAATATACTTTTTATCCTTTTACTCTAGTTGTGAACTTCTTAATTCATCATTTATCTTTTTTTAGTTTCTACTATGTGATATTACAAGATTATGGGCAGGCCATTTAGTTTAAGGTCTTTTGTTTATTTGATTCCAGTTAAATGGGTAATGTCAATATTATCTGTTGATAAAGTTATTTTAAAACTATGTGATTGGCCAAAGCCAGTTAAGAATAACCTAATGGCAACCAATACCTACTTGTGGGAATAGGAATAGTTTTTTAAATTCACTGAAATATCCTTGAATTTCCTTTTTCTTTTTTTTTTTTTTAATTTCCTTTTTTCTTATAACTCTATATGCAAATCCCTTTTTTGTTTGTTTGTCTGAGTTTACATATGCAACCAAATCCACAGCGTATGCAATATTTCAGTACTCTAAATTCCTCATTTTTCTTTCTCAATTTTTGTTCTCTTCAGATAAGCCCTGTCCGTGTACCCCATAAAGAGCTGCGGTATCTTAACTATTCCAGCCCCAAATCTATTCTGCACTGTCAATCACATCCCCTCCCAAGGTACTTCACTGCACACAAATCAAGTTTGAGTCAAGTCTACTTCTAATCAATAGATCCTTATAGATTGTTTTAGTATACCTAAATCACTTCCCAGAAAATATCTCGCCATCTCATTTCTAATGGGAAAACATTAGATGGGATTTCAATCTGGGCCACTGAAGAAGAAAGGCTAATGTACTCTTCTGGTCCATCAGGGGCCTAAACTCCGTGTAGTTCTTACATGAAATGGGAAAATGTTTTCTCTCAAGTCAAAGACACAAACATGAAGGGAACATTTTGGTGCGGTGGCAGCATAGAATGAAGGAAAACAGCTGAAGGAAGTGCAAGCTGCCAGATTGTTTTGACACTGTAGAAAGTTTATGCATTGCCTTGAAATCTTTGCGGTGTGGTCAGGCAAGTGAGTTCTAAAAACACAAGTGTCTCTGAAGCAAAAAACCTAGAAATCTTTTTTTTTTTTTCCCCTCTCTCTTTAGTAAATCAACAGCAAACGTGGCTACTAATGGTACATTTTGAATATGGCAAAAACACAGTCCATTTACTATCCATATTCCAGAAATATTTATTGCTCTAATAAGAGTTAAATAGTATGCCGGGCAGCTATTCTTAATAATTTGTCTTGTTCTGTAGCTAAGGGGAGTACTGACAAAATTTGTATTTATATGTTGTACTTTCCAGTTAACAAAATGATCTCCTACCAATCATCTTATTTAATCTTCATAGTAGCACTGTGAGAGTTAGCATGTCCTTGAACCACAGTCCAGAAACTGAAGCTCTTTTGGGTAAGGGAGTTGCCTGTGTTCAAACAGCTGGCACATTAGAGATGTATCTTTAAACATGGACAGAAGATTCCAGAAGCTGCCTGTTTTTCATTATAATATACCAAAAATGGCTACTTACACTTACCATTTTATTTTTCTGATATTTTAAATGAATATTTAGTTCTGGAAAAATAAAAGAATTTCAGTCTATGTGACTCCTAGGCAGACCTCAGTGTTTCTCAGGGTATGCTGGAAGTCCATATGCTATAATCTGCATAACGTTAAACTCTGTGTGAATTTGAATGGAGACTATTGAGGGACATGCGCTTCAGGAGTTCTGCTACAGCTAGACATAGACCAGAGTCAACAGAGACTTTGGTCTTCGGTATCCTCTGAGAACAGTTTCTTGACTATGGTGGGCCACTTCTGAGACGGCGCCTAGTAATACCCTCCTCCTGGTACTCATGTAAAAATCTCCTCCTCTGGAGACTGAGGAGGGACCTAGTGACTTACTTCTGTTGAATAAAATATGGTAAATGAGATGGTGTGTCACTTCTGAGATGAGTTTACAAAAAGACTGACTTCTGTCTTATCCACGCTCTGTTGTTTTTCTGCTTGCTCATCCTCATGGAAGCCAGCTGCTATTCCCCAGGCTGCCTGTCCTATGGGGAGGCCTATGTGGCAAGGAACTGAGAGGGGCTCCAGCCAATGGCTCATGAGATACGGAGGCCTCTAATCCATCAACACATGAGGAACTGAGTCTTGTTACCAACCATCAGAGTGAGCCTCTAATCTAACCTTGAGGTGACTGCAGCTCTGGGGATCACTTTAGTTGTGGACTTACAAGGACCTGATCCAGAGGATCCAGTTAAGCTGGACTCCAATTGCTGGCTCAGAAACTGTGAGATGAAGTATTGGTTGCCTCATACTGCTAGGTTGTGGAAGGAATTGGCTACACAGTGATATATAACAAATACATTGACTAATAGAATTCCTTTTCTACCCTTTATGCACACAATGCCCATCCTACTATCCAGAATAACTTCTGGTAATGGATTTGATGTCAGTAACTATGAAAACTGCATAGTGGATAAAATCATTGCTTTGGGATTAGAAACATCTGGACTGTGTCTGGATTTGCCATTTACTACTCTGAGACACTGGAGAAGTTATTTAATATCTCTGATCCTCCCTTTCCTCATTTGTAAAACTATCTGTCTATACTACTTCATAGTGCTTTTTAAAGCTAGATCATGAAAACAAAACAAATATGTTTAGCAACTAGTAGACATCCAGAAAGTATTAGCTATTTTTATGACAATTATTCCTTAATTTGAATTTAAAGATATTAACTACATCTACCCATTTGGTCTTACATTCCTAACATTCTTATTCCTATGAAAAGGATCAGTCAAAAGCATTTTGTAAATATCAGTGAACACATATAAGCCATTCCTTTAGATAGGAGGAAACTGGCAATCAAAAACTCCCACTAAAAATGTAAATAATAATGTCCTAAACACCAGGAGGATGTCAAGGAATAACAATGAAGCCATTCTAAAATATTTTGCAAGACGTGAAAATAATGTAAGTGCATGATAATAACTGGCATGTAATGTCTTAAAATAGAAGCCAAACGACAATGATTTTCATTAGATGCTTCTCAAATCCTATGGGTGACATGAACCCATTTCCTCTGTCACATTTCTGAAGAGATAATTGCGGGAAATACTGTAAACAGCTTAACATTCACAGGTCATATTGAGAAATGTTTATAGATATTGACAGCTAAATACAACATATCACAGCCTCCTGAACAATGCAGCATCTACCTAACAATGAACTTCCACAAATCAAAGTCAAAAAGTCAAGCTTTGCTTTGGTAAAAAGGAATATAGAAATATTTGTTGAATGGGTGAATGAATGAATAATGAATAAAATGCTTTCCAGGATGATAGGTTTGTATGAAATATTATAGAAATAATATTAATTTAAATTTTCATTTTTCTTTCATAATACTTAAGTTTCTAGACATTAACCCATTGGATTTAGAAATTAAACAAGAGTTAACCCAGAATAAAAAAACAATTCCCGAAACAAATCTACTAGACAGATAATACATTTAAAAAACATTTCCTAAGATTCACAGAATTAGGGTATCAAATATTTTTTTGAAAACTGAAAAACTGAGCCTGGCTGGGCTCAGTGACTGTAGCATGCAACTCTTGATCTTGGGATTGTGAATCTGAGCCCCACATTGGGTGTAGGGATTAAAAATAGAGTCTAAAAAGCAAAGAGGGGTGCCTGAGTGGCACAGTCAGTTAAGCCTCTGACTCTTGGCTTCAGCTCAAGTCATGATCTCAGGGTCGTGAGATGGAACCCCAACTTGGGCCCCGTGCTCAGTGCAGAGTCTGCTTGAGTGAGAGTCCCTTTCCCTCTCCCTTTGCCCCTCCTACTCATGTTCTCTCTCTCTCTCACTCTCAAATAAATAAATAAATATTTAAGAAACAAGCAAAAAACTGAAAAACTCGGGGCACCTGGGTGGCTCAGTGGGTTAAAGCCTCTGCCTTCAGCTCGGGTCATGATCCCGGGGTCCTGGGATCGAACCCCGCATCCGGCTCTTTGCTCTGCATGGGGCCTGCTTCCTCCTCTCTCTCTGCCTGTCTCTCTGACTACTTGTGATCTCTGTCTGTCAAATAAATAAATAAAATCTTTAAAAAAAAAAACAAACTGAAAAACTCATACAGTTCACAAAAAGTTAAAAATGAAATTTGCTGAACTCTTAGAAATATCTACTAAGAAATAGTAGCAAATTAACGAAGTCTCTATATAGATTATATTTTCCAGCTGACAGTGTGTAATTTAATATTTGGGGTTAACTGGAAACAAAACTTACTTACATTTATTGAGCAAGATAAAAATTTAAATGTAAATATAGAGAAACGTTCATATTAAGAAAAAAGGGTTAATGTCTCAATCTTTGTTATTTAGTACACCAAACATACACAGTCTGAGTGTAATTATTTCCTAGTCTTTTAATGAAAATATGTGTGGGTGGAGTGGATATATATATATATATATATATATATATATATATATATATATACATACACTTGAGAATGTATATACAGAACAAAGTCATTGGTGCTTCCAATCGAGTTACCTTTCTTACCTACCTAAGAGTCTCAAGAGGTTTAAATTATTTTATATCTTAACTAAACAGCCCCTCCTAAAAGTTCCCTAATCTACTCATATTTGTCCTATCTTCTATTAATTATTTATTCATTGTACTTTTCTTTACAACCAGAAATACATATTGATGATTGTGAATGTTGATTAGGTTCCTTGAAAAGCCATTTATGCACTTGTTCTTCTTCCTGGATATAAGATTTTTAAACTATTTCAGCTTCTTCAAGAAAGATTTGAATCAGGAGTGTTTTTATATAGGTGATACAAACTTTTGTATTTTGTGATTTGCCCAGAAAGTCATGAAGTTTGGCTGAATGTAACAAAACAAAGCAAAGCAAAATCTTGCTCTTTTAAGCTGTGTATGGTCTTTGCTCATATCAGAACTAGGCCAGAATACAGAGTGTCAATTGTTTCATGGAACTCCTATAACCAAAGTAATACTGGTGCAAAATGAAAATTCTTATTGGATTTAAATAGCAAGAAAAAACAATAACAAGAGGGAAAAAGATTTTTAAAATGAGAATTTGTGCCACTAATATTTATTTAACACTGATTATGAGTCAGGTACTGTGCCAGGGCCTTGGATTATATCAGTGAATAAAATCAATAAAAAACTCCACCCTCCTTAGGCTTATATTCTCATGGGGAGAGGGGCGCTTGAGTGAAGGGAGAGAGACACTAAATAACAAACATAACAAAGAAACTATATGTGTTAGAAGGTGCGGTGTGCTAAAGATAAAAGAAAAAGTAGAGCCAGGGAACAGAAGTGTGTATGGGGGCAAGGTGAGGGTTGGCATGACCCAGCTGGTATTAATAGAAGGCTGAAAAAGTGACATTTGAACAAAGACTTGAAGAAAGAAGAAAATTATCCCAACAAATATCTGAAGAAAATACCTCTGAAGCAGAAAGGATAACTTCAATGAAAGCCCTAAGGCAAGAGTGTGTGTGATCCATTCAAGGAACAGTGAGAAAGTGAATATGGCTGGAACAGAGGCAGGAAAGAGGGGGAGAAGGGATCTTGAGGGACTTGTAAGCCATTGTGAAGACTGATTTTGGCTGACTCCTGATTGACCAATTTTTTTTATTTTTTAAAAGATTTTATTTATTTATTTGACAGACAGAGATCACAAGTAGGCAGAGAGGCAGGCAGAGAGAGAGGAGGAAGCAGGCTCCCCGCCGAGCAGAGAGCCCGACGCGGGACTCGATCCCAGGACCCTGAGATCATGACCGGAGCCGAAGGCAGAGGCTTTAACCCACTGAGCCACCCAGGCGCCCCTGATTGACCAATTTTTTGTCCTTGCCTTATTTTCCTCTGCCTCCTCCTCTATCACCAAGGTCACCTTCATTGCCAAGGCATTTATTTACTGAACACTTGTCTTGATTTGAACAATAATAAGATTCTAAAGTTCTAGGAGTGTATTTCCACAGTTTTCTTCTTCTCATCATTTCTATTCAATCCAAAAATATGTGTTGGATTCCTAATGTGTGCAAAACTGTGTGTCAGGTACTATAGTCTATTGACTCTGACAGTAAAATATGGTCCTCTGGACCACCATTGAACATGATACAATACTTAGCGTTCTATATGTGTTATCTCACTCAGTCCTCCCAGCAACCTATAAAATGGATGCTATTGGGACGCCTGGGTGGCTCAGTTGGTTAAGCGGCTGCCTTCAGCTCAGGTCATGATCCCAGCGTCCTGGGATTGAGTACCACATCGGTCTCCTTGCTCAGCAGGGAGCCTGCTTTTCCCTCTGCCTCTGCCTGCCACTATGTTTGCCTGTGCTCACTCCTGCTCTCTCTCTCTCTCTGACAAATAAATAAATAAAATCTTTAAAAAGAAATGGATGCTATTTTTTTTTCATTTTAAAGAGAGAAAAATGAAACATGGGAAGATTAAGTAACCCATCCAAAATATGCAGACAGTGAGCTACAGAACTAAAACTTCTCAGAACTAAAAGTTCTCAGGTGTTTTTGACTCCATGATTTAGGATCTTAACCATTCACAATACTGCCTTCTATTGTTGCAATCCTTCACAATACTCATACTCTTTGAGATATTTTCTTTATCCACTTGTTCATCCACCAAGTATTTATTACCACTCTACTGTCTTCTCAGTGCTGTTAGGCATTGAGGAGAGAGGGCAGCTGCAGGCCTTCAAGGTATCTTTGTATGAATTAGAAAAACATGTCCATTCCTGAAGGCACTTTACTTTCTTCTGGTGGAAAATTACTGTAATATTCTGATCTTTGAAGAGCAAGGCATCTAACTGCTATTGCTGAGAAATGGTCATAAAAGATATACAAATTTATTTGCAGGTGCACAGGTAGAATATATATGAAAGCCAAGATAATAAAGGTGTTTACAATGTAAATACTATCCCTTTGATATGATGTCCTAGTGAAGTCCATGGTGGTGTGCATGACACCATCGTATGAGCCAAATATAAAAGAAAATAAAACATTGCTCCCCAGAGATGAAAAATACAACACTCATAGTAGGTCAGAAAACTCATTTCTTTTCTATAGGACCTTTTGGAGCTCTGTTGATGGACTCTCAAAATCTTCCATGTGTACTCAAATAACTCAGTAAAGTTGAAAATTATTATTTGAATGGTAATAAGACACTAAAGTTTTAGGGAGTGTATTCTTGCCATTCTTTGAGAATCATATCTTATTTTGTCAATTCTATTCAGTTAAAAAACATGTGTTGAATTTTGAACAAGTGCAAAATTGTGTGGTAAGCATATTTTTTAAGATTTTATTTATTTATTTGGGAGACAGAGAAAGTGAGCAAGAGCAGGGGGAGCAGTGGGAGAGGGGGAAGCAGGTTTCCCGCTGAGTAGGGAGCCCGATGTGGGGCTCCATCCCAGCACTCTGCACACTGGGATCATGACCTCAACCAAAGGCAGATACTTAACGGACTGAGCCACTCAGGTGCCCAGGTGAGCATAATTTAAAAAAGACAGACAATAGTGTTGGCCACAGACCGTATACTGTTATGCATGAGAGCCGTATTGAACTGTCCATGATACCAACTTTTTCTAGTGTTTATATCCATCACAACTGACATTAATCAGTTACCTACTTAGAAGAGGATTTTCTCTCATCAAGATCAGAGCATACCTATGCCATTACTTTGATATTAATTAGCACTTATCCTCAAAAGATTTTGAAGTGTGACTGGTTACTAATTGCGTCTTCACAAATAATTAAAAAAGGGGGTTTGGGGAGGCTAAATAGTAGGGCCAGGTTGAGTCAGGAATTTCTGATTCCCAAGCCCACCATGGCAGACTGCCTCTCAGCGTATGGCGGGAGGATGACCCACTCTCAGGCCTCTTACAGGGTGATAGAAGAATCAGAGGTGAAGATTATGGAAGTAAGAGGGCATATGGCCAGAATGAGGACTAGTGAGGATCCTCTCTGTGCCAGATTCCAGCTTGCTTACTCCTCCCCAGACCAGGAGCAGCTTCTATTGTTTAGCAGCCAATTCAAATGACTAAGCTCTGAACTATAATTTCAAATGCACAAAGTAGTCCCAGAATTGGCTTCAAGGTTCATTAGATAACTTTCCTTTCCCATGTGTATTGCTTCTAAGCTTAGAGCCTTTTTTCTGAAAGGGTAATTTGAAGATATCAGGGGGTATGAAATGAGAAAAACAAACATACATGGAAAGTTAACGAGGTGCCAGATACTATCATGAGCACTTTGTTAAATTCACACAGAAGAAGTGAGAATCAGGTTTTGGGGGTTTTGGGCGTTTTTTGGTGTTTTCCTAAGAAACAATCCTAAGAGCTTAGATCCAACTTGGAAATAGAGCTGGAGCTGAAAGTTTGGGTAAAGGAATGAATATAGAGGAATTGTTGTACCTCCAAATCTCCCATGTAGCAATGTGGCCCTGAAGGCATTGTCAACAAACCAGTGGATGAGACATCTCAGCCGCGGGAATAAGCGAAAACATGCTTACGAAAGCTGTTGCGGCTTCATATAATTCTTTCATTCAAATGGCCGTTTGCTTTTTACTTATTCATGGAGTCTCTAAATGACTAGTGTCAGAAATAATCTTTGGGGGCTATCATTACAAAGAAAGTAAGAGTTTCTTGAAGCTGATAAAAAATCATTTTTTATAATTTTTTCTTAGTTTTTTTCTCCCTCTTGTAAAAAAAAATCCATGTCTGTGCTCTGTTTTCCCTGCCCTGCTATAAGCCCCTCAAGAATAGGAGCTAAGCTTTACACCTCTTTGAGATTTTTTAGTGATTACCCTTTCACTTGATACATGGAAGACTTCATTCATTTACTAAGTGTGATTTTTTTGAGTACTTACTTTGTGTCAGGCGGTGGACTGGTTGAGGGAGTACAAAGGTAAATAAGATACAGTTTTTGCCAAAGTTGTCACTGTTGTAGAGAAACCAGACAATAAATAAATAAATTTCATTAGGTATAAATACAGTCTAGGGCAATATAGGTGTGCTCACCAGAATAGAGGGGTACTGAACTCAATCTAAGTTGATCAGGAGAACATCCCAGAGAAGGTGACAAATATTCTAAATCATAAAGAAAGTAATAGTTAAGAGAGGAAAGGGCAGGTCAGGTGAAATTTACTGCCTCGGGAGCCAAGGCCTTGAGCCCATTAGCAAGAATGAGGTCTGTTCTGGGAACTTCCAGTATCTCATTCTGATTAGCATGGTGAGACCTTGCCTGATGAGAGTGGAGTGGCAAGCAGGAGACAGCTCACGAAGGCGACTGCACCAGTATTTGTTTGTGATGCTCCTGAGGCCGCTGGTAGGTGACATGATTACAGCTGGAATCCCTATAGGTGTGCCCCAAAAGCAGGTGTCTACACAGGCCAGTCATCATGACAAACACCAAGGGCCTCTCACAGAGGACAAAACAATAGGCGTTCTCATTTCCAGTTGAGTCAGAGAGCGGGATAAAATGGCTGAAGGATCCAGATGCCATCTCTTTCTTAACCTGTATGCTATAATCGTGAGAGTATTAGAAGAGAGGTAGAACCTGCTCTGTAGATGAAAATTCTTCAGCTTCTCCAAACTTGTTTGCACATCATCTCTGTGACCTTTATGTATACGTAACCTGAATCTTCTAAACTCCCAATCCCCACAGAAGCAAAATAGCTTTTGTTCTATTCGCATTTTGCAAATTAAGCATCCTCTTTGGGTATCTATCCCATCGCGAGTAGCTTTTGCTTCTCTCAACCTTTCTTGGCTCTGAAAGTGTTTCTCCGATACGAGCTAGGTACTGAACTTTGAAGAAGAGTCCACTGTAATAACAGTAAAGTTTAATGATGCATAACTTTGAGAGACTGACAAATTTCCAGCCAAAGTATTGATTCTTACAGAATTTATGAAGCACATGCTGTATTCTGTGTCATTATGGTCCATTTTTGGCTGAAAGAATCATGTAAAATAGATTTTTAAATGAGTGGTAATAGCCAAACATAAAGAAGGTATTGATGTGTGTCATGAAGGGTGAAATAGCGTGCTGGATTAAGGCATATACCAAACCAAAAACAACGGTACCCTCCACTACTACAAATATAAATTTGCTTTTCCTCTTAATCACCCCTTCTATGTACCAATTTGCACATTCACAATTTCCTTTCCTATAGAACTCTTCTGAAGGGCATTAAAAATGTGTAAAATTTTTGCATAGTTGCATATATTGCTTTGGGGGATACAAAAGTTCAGAAACTGGTTGTTTAAACTTGGCAAAGTAATTGCTCTTATATGTAAATACTGCCCTTTGTAAATAATGCTAAAAGCTTCTAATCTAATCTTTATTACATGCATATAAGTGGAATATTTAGCAGATCAATATTTAAATACCTTTATCAAGTCAATAATTTTAAAATAATACTGGAAAATTTTGTTTTTCAGAAATGTAAAAGTTTATTCTTCCTTTATAACTTCCAGCTAAGCTCTTTTTTGTCCTCACAAGACCTCACAGACGACACCGCTACATCCAGCTTGCTTGAAAAAGTATGAAATGTATTCCTATGATCCTCTGCTGCCTGTTTGTGCCCTGTTCATCTTATTGTCTTTTATGAATTAGTTTCTCAAGAAACAATTGAAATGTAAGTCTTTTCCCCTCCCCCCACCAGTCTACATTTTGTTTTGATACACTGGGGGGAAAAGTGGCTTTCAAAAGGAGTAATTTAAACTTTGATTTTATGCTTCACTTTGGAATACATGTTTATTAAATGTATATCTCACCGACAGAGTAATCAATACTGATTGTGTAGTACATTAGCAGGAAACCATGTCTGAGATTATTAGAAAAATTAAGTGCTTTTAGTTTTGCTTACGTGAGCAATATGTGAAAATTAACAGTTTAAAGACTTTCAGGCATCTGACCAGACCTAGCCTTAGTCAGAACACATGTTACTGTGGCTAAGCTTTCTGTCTTATTTTTTCCCTCCCTACTCCTCTCTCCACTGCCCTCCCATCTCTGCCCTGCCCTCCCCTCCCCTCCCTGCCTTCTTCCCCCTAACTCCCCTGCCCTCTCCTCCCCTCCCCTGTCCTCCCTTCCCAACCCTCTCCTGACCCTCTCTCTTCTCTTTCCTTCTCTTTTCCCTTCTTTCTCTTAGCAAAGCTGTATTTACCCTATCTGGTTAGCATTCACCTGGTGAACACCAAATTACCGAAATCCTAATTTTAAAGACTAACATGTATATAGAAATATCTGCCTTGAGATGGGACACAGAAAGAAAATTGATTGAGTGACTACGGCTTTCTCTGAAAAGCAGTGCTGTGTTTCCATCACATTCCAGAAACCTTGTCAGAGTCTGAAGGAGAGGCGGTAGAGCTCTGTGCTGGGGACCAGTGGATCCCAGTCACAAATCTATCTCCCCGACATTCAGAAACCCCATAAGAATAAGCTAAATCTTTTTTTGAACAGCTGCTTTTCAACAATTCAGGAGTTTAAAAGCCTAATAAAAAAGTAACTTGGCAGTAAGAAAAAAGCTGAAAGTCTCAATAGGCTCTTCTCGGGCCTAGTGGAGCCTGAAGAACCCTTCAAGGTCTTAGTCAACAGTGAACACAGGAGCTTGAATGAGCGCCCTCATCCACACCACAAACAAGCTGCTGAGAGACCCGGAGAAAGGTCAGTCTTTACATAAACATTTTTCCCAGGCCACAGGCAAGTAAATTCAAATAAAATCAGCCAAGTCCTGGTTGGAGGATTAAAACAAAAACTCCGGGAACAGGAAAGCAAGTCCCTTGCTCCAGGACCATATCCCACAGCAGTGCCCACTTAAAAATGGCATTTAACCTGAGGCATTTCAATTCATGATGTCTATGTTCATAGCTTTTCCAACTGAACTTTTTATTTATTTATTTTTTTAAGAACAATTTCTAGTTTAGTGGATTGATGTGCTAGAACTAAACTTTTAGAAAGCTATACATTTTGGAAGCACTTTTAAAAAAATGTAGCCACACTCAAAGATATTTGAGATACAGAGATTGTCATTCATCTTTGGATCTTAATTTCCTTTTTTTCCCCCCAAATCCCAGCATTTGTTAGACACTCTAGGCAGACTATAGATGTACAGTGTGTCCACAAGTGTACATAATTGTAGCATTTGGTTGTGACAAACTAGTTTTGTTAAAATGGAAGATTTAATAGATGAAATGAGGAACTATGTCAGTATAATAGCATATTAGATTGTGCAAATGAGCTATTCCTAAGGCAACAAGAATTGCTTTGCTTTTATATTTCCACAATCGTTTGTTCATTTGACAACTAACATTCAGAATCCATCTTTGATCTTGCAGGACTAGTACAAATCAAAGTACAATAAATCTTTACACTTGGGAACATAAAATGGCACTGTCAGAGCCCTTGGCTTGGAGAATATGCAGACCCACCCAAGACCTGATGTCAGGGCCAGCTTTAGGTAGGCTTGGAAGGTGGTCAAACTTGTCTTCAGGCCTTTCAACATTGCTCTCTGCCGCATTTCCCACTGAGCACCGGGAATCCTAAGATTCTAATTACCCACCGCGAAGGATTTGTTATGTGCCATACATTTATCCGTACTGTTTCTGATCCTCACATGACCTTGCAGGATCAGTATTTTATTTCCATTTCACAGGTATGGAAATGAGGCTCGTGAAGTCTAACTACTTCCAAGGGGCAGAGCTGGATTTCTACCCCAGGTCTTACTTCAAAGCCCCTCCTTCAGTTCATGACATCATTATGTCTCATCGGAGACCAGAGACTTCCAGGTGGAGTTCACACCCAAACTTGTTCTTCCTGTTTTGACTCCTGATTCCCTTTGGCTTTGGAGCTGTGGGGCTTTGGAAGACAGACAGCAATTAATTTTTTTGGTGCGGTGTTGGGGGGTAGGGTGGGAAATGGAAAGCATACACGGTTCTCCTTTTATTAACTTTTATTACCAGAATTCTATTTCGTTTCTGAGAGGGACCTTTGAAAAAGTACCTTTACCCAGAGGACTTGCAACAGGATAAATTTAAAGCAGCGTAGCATCTTGTTGATCACGCAGACGACATGACTGCCGATTTAGCATGCTGTTAAGATTAGCCATTTGTGTTGGCTCCAAGATGTTGTGAAAACTCCTGTTAGCTTCTTGGAACTCCAAAACATGTGATGAGAAATTTTCCTTATTTTGCTTTGTGACTATCTGCCATTTGATTTTCACTCTAAAACATAAACTGACATCTCTTGGGTTTGTAACAGAATTTTCCCATTGTGAATAAGTCCCCCAAAACATACTTGGTTGACAGAGCAGTCCAACAATCTGTTAAAAATCACCAGAAATCAGCATTTCCATTAAAGACTCCTCTCTGAAATTTACTGCGTGACTTTGGGCAAAGCCACTTAACCTCCCTAAACCTTCAAATATAAAATGGTCATCATGAGGATCAAGCGAGATAATTTCTACATAAAAGGGCTTTACAAATTGTTAAGTATTATACAAACGTTAAGGACATTTCTGGGCATCATTCTTAATCTGATTCATTCCTTCCAGGGAAGCAATCCCGCAATATAAAGGCCTTGACTTGAGTCTTCCATCTGTGATATCCTTTTGACCCTACCCTATAAAGGAAGAATCAAGACTCCTAGAATTCTCTCTGTAATTTACCACACAGCTCTGCAATAATCATATGTCATGAGCGCTGAACATTTTCTTCTTGGATCTCCTAATCCTGATTAAATGGTAAATCCTGACGTTATTAGGTAGCAAAGGCTCATCTATCAAACCCTTAGAAAGAGGCTTCTCTTTTTGGAATTTTTTCCTTCTCCTATCAGTTAGCAGTTTATCTTTTATAATCACAGATTGCTGTCTAGGCAGTCTACTTGAGATAGAAGGCAGGGAGTAACAGAACCACATGAGGAATGATAAATGAAGCTATCTCTCTGTTCCTTTCTTCTCCCAAGCCTCCTTACACTTGGGGTAACAGGTACCTCTCCTGCCCATGCACGATTCTTTTTCTAAAAGGACCTTAGTGCCCCCTGCAGGCTATATGAGTTTCTCCTCCCACAATCTTTATACTTTTTTTTTTTTTAACCCTCTCCTGAAACGGATGAGTGCCAGGGTTTTCTCCATTTACTGGAGTCCAGGAGGATGGTTATTTCTAGCATTCTCTGAAATACTGAGAGAAACGACTCAGCAGTGGTGATTTTGATCTCATGTACCATGTGAGGGTACTAATGGATCCTGAGTATTTGGCCTCACATTGGTCACTATGAGACCATTGACAGGTGATAAGCTATGGGGGACACGTACAGGTGGGAAATCTGAAGTCTAAAAGGTCCAAGTAACCAAGAGCGGGGCTTCCAAAACTAAGTGGCAGTGGTTGCAGGGTTAGAACTCAGGCCTTCCAGGGTTTACTCGAGTGCCCTTTACTGTGTTTTGAACAGCCTCTTTTCACCATTTTCAAAAGTACATGCTTATGTCTCAAAAAACCTAACCCTGAGAACTACTACTGTCATCCATGCGCTTCCATAGATAACTGAAGGATTAGAGCTTCCAGCCTGCAGAGAGGATCTGCTTGGCAATACAAATCCAATTTGTAACCACATCCTGGTGCTATTGCAAATGTCTCAGAGGTCAAAGGTATAATTTAGTGAGAACTAGAAAGTGCAATAAACATGGGGGAAGCCTCATTTCTTGATTTACTTGCAAGTTGCCTAAAGCAAAGTACTTCAGCACACAACCTTTTAATGATCCTCTGCTGAAAAAGGCAGAAATGTATTGAGTTTTTCTAGGTTTTATGATCTTGAAATTCTTAAACATTTTCTGAACCTTCTATTTCCTGAAAAAATCACTTATTCATCTGCAAATTCTTCATTGCCATCCTCAATCCTGTGTTTGCCTTGCTAATTCCAAGTGCAGAATGTCTGTTGACTCAGATTATTTGTCATCTATAAATTTGGAACTCAGGAAAGCCTTTCTCTTTTGAAGCTATTTTGAGATTTTGAATACAATATCAAAGGAACAAAGGCTATGTTTTAATCCTTGGAAGAAAAATTAAGATTCTGGGGCATAAAAATTAAGTCCTGTAGATCAAAGTGAAGGGTGAAAATCTCTAGGTAGAAGTTCTGAAGGCCAAACTCAAGAAGACTTTGTGAAAATGGTAAATGTTTAAACCACAAATCTATGTTTGTTCAGCTTCTGGATTTCCTCTTACTAAGTAGTTTTAAAGCTACTTAACAGTATTTAATTGACATTTTACTCACTGTTTTACTTGCTTGAAGTCTTTCGTACTCAAGCTCTTCCAATTACAACATGTACACAAAAAATTACCTTTGCTTATTTCTAAATGGCTAAATAGTTTGATGTAATTTCTATCAGAATTTGGTAATATTGATACTGCAGAGGCTGGAGCAACATTTTTCAGGTGTCAATCCCAGTTCGTTAGTACACTATAAAATCGATTATGTTGGCTGTGCCCGGCATGAAAAAGAAAAGAAGGACAGAAAGCGAGAAAGAGAGAGACAGAGAAATACAACCGGCTGGAATATAGGAAAAGAGTGGTGGTTAAGTTTTGTGTGAAATTCTGCTTTGGTTATTGTGTGAATTTTAACTGTGACATGAATTGTCTTTCTTCCTGGCGTTGTAGTCAAACTGAGAGACACTATTCTAACCGCGGTGGATAAGGGCAAGAGCTCCTTACCGGCTGTGTGTATCATTCTGTGCCTCGGTTTTCTTCTCTGAAAATGTGTGAACTAAGACTGATAGAACAGGTTTCTGTAAGAGTTAACTAGGAAACAAAATAATGTTGGTGCACAGTGTCTGACATAGTGAAAAACAAATATTTCAGTAAAGTTTATATTTGAAATCATATTTGAATCATTTGAAATAATAAATCAAACTACTAACACTTCTCCCTTACCTCAAGATCTCTTACCAACTTTTACCTACTGAGAATATAGCCCCAGGAAAGAAGCTGGGCTCTCCCAAGTTAGAACAAAGAAGCCATTGATCCGTTTTAGATCTCATAAACTGACTCTTCTGAAACAACAGTCATGAAATTTGGGTTATAACAAAGAAAAGGATTTTCTAAATTGTTTTACCTCTTCCTTAACATACTAAGAAGCTGGTCAGACAAATAACAGTAGAGAGTCTTAATTGAGAGGGGGACAGGGTAAGTTAGGAAGAAGGTGGGACATGCCTAGCTTCTCAGGTACCACAGGAGTCTGGATAGAAGAAGGCAGAGAGGTAGGAAAGCATGGCTTCATGTTTTTCTTCTCTTCACAAATTCCTGGAGGTGAGGGTTCAGTGGGAGAGAAGTACAGAGTTGTTCTAGAGAGGCTGAGGGGAATGATGAGGAGAAAATGGCTGCTGCCCTCTAAGAGGCTACTGGAATTTATTGCCTACAGTCTTCTGCTTAAACTTGGGGGCTGTTATATCAAATTAAATTCAGTGGCTTTACCTGGGTTTGTACAGAAAGGTCTAAGTTTAAGACTCTTAGAATCTCACTCAGTTCCTGTGTGGTGTGAAGCTATCCAGAAGTTCCTGAGCGTCCTATGGAATGAACTAGAAGGATCTGGCTGAAAGTAATTGAAGGACCTGCCTGGCAACTTCACCAAAGGAGGTTGCCTAAGGGGAATGAAGCCATCCACCACAGACTAAAGTCCAACTGAGAGTCACTGTCCCGTCCTCTGTCAGGGATACACAGTGTTAGCCAAAGTGGAGACAGGGTCCAATCTCCAAGAGGTAATGGTGCCCCATAGCATTGTCAGAGTTGAGTGAACAAAATAAGACCCATTATCTCGAAAAGCAGCTTTTAGCAGTGGGTGCATCAGAATGCCCAGCATATGGACAAGTCACCCCTGAGATATTACCAGCTGTGGGAGTAGGCCAAACCAGGAGAACCAAAAAGATCCCTCATGCACTCCAGGACTCCTCCTCCCCTAAGATTACATACACCTCGGTCATCCTACAGATATGCAGGTGGAAAGGACAAAACTCTGACGAGCATTTCCCTGACTCATCTAAGCAGAAACTGGGTTACATAAAGAGATGGGCTGAATTACCAAGGAAGACTGAATTGATAATTTAAAACAACTTTTCTAAACTACCTGGTGGATGTAGGATTGTGGAGAAAACCCAATCATTTAAAAAAGAAGTAAGGAATCCTCATTTCTCTGAGCATAGTGAAAACACATTTCTGATTTTCCTGATTTATCATCATTATTGCATTCTATCACTGCATCTGTGGGAATTTACTTTTTCTAAGTCTTTATTTGCTCCAGTCTCTGTGTCATGGAGTATTTTGAGTAACAGCTTCTTTGATACAAATTAACCACTAATTAAGATGTCTCTATCCCAAACTGCAACTATAGAACCAACTTCAAATGAATATTGAAGAAGGAAAAAGGGGGAAGCCAGTCTCTGAGTTTCCATATAAAACGATGCCCGGCCCCAGTGTAATCCACAGTGATGGACAGGAAATTAAAGGTAATTTTTTTTTTTTTTTTAAGTTTGCAGAGACCTTTCTGCTTTGGTAGCCAATTGAAATTCAACTCTAAGTTTTGTATCTTGACATTTAGAGTTTAGTCTCTTCCCCACAGTTGTAGCGGAAGGATGGTGGTGGAGGTAGAGGGGATATAAATCATTAAAATGAAACAGGGGGGCGCCTGGGTGGCTCAGTGGGTTAAAGCCTCCGCCTTCGGCTCAGGTCATGATCCCGGGGTCCTGGGATCGAGCCTCACATCAGGCTCTCTGCTCGGCGGGGAGCCTGCTTCCTCCTCTCTCTCTGCCTGCTTCTCTGCCTACTTGTGATCTCTGTCTGTCAAATAAATAAATAAATAAATAAATAAATAAATAAATCTTAAAATAAAATGAAACAGGAAAGGACCTTCTATGTTCAGGGCACTGATTTGTCCAGAGCTATTTGTGCCACCCTCCTCCTGCCCCCACAATTGAAAGGGTCCATGGTTGCCCAGACATTTGATAAGCAGAGAAAGCAAAGGGCTCACCAACACCCAAGGCTGGGTGACAGACCATCATGCAGGTCAGGGCTAGGCTAGCATGTGTCCCTGCTTTTCATACCATTGGAGGCCAGATGATACAGTGGAAAGAAGTGGAGTTTATTGACAATGTGGGGGTGGGACCTCTCACTTCATTCCGCTAGAATGGGCTGCCCTGCTTGGAGGCACCGTCTCCTGGCTGTGTGAACTTAGACAAATTGTGGAACTCTTCCTAACTTTAGCCTCCTGTAAAATGGGGAAAAGAACTGACGCTTCTGATGAGCCTGTTGGAAGTGAAATGTGACAATTCATGGAAAGTAGGCGTCACACTACCTGGAGCTGAGAATGGGTTCATCAGCCAGTCTTATGTGTTTATCCTTTAGGGCAGCTTTAGGGTTGAACCTGACTACCTACATGAAATAGCATAAAATACTTCAGTTTTTTTAAACTAATATCCCCTCTTTTGTAAAGTGGGACTAACTCACATTACGTGAGAGTGTCTAGAGATTATGATAAGAAATACATGCCAAGCTCATCACCTTCCCCCTTCTTCCCTTGACCTGTGTCTTCTGGTTGATGTGGGTAAGAAGTCCAGAAGACCTCAGAAGAGATGCAACAGGGATGTCTTTGGGCCTATGTCTTTGTTGCATATACAGACTCTCTCGCAGAACTAACAAGTGTGGGATGGGATTAGGTAACCTCAGGGAAAGCAGATGCAAAACTGATGGAAGAGCATCACAAGAAGGGAAACCAAGAGTTAGTATGGGATTAGAAATGAGAATCATCCTCCGCCTTCAGCTCAGGTCTTGGTCTCAGGGTCCTGGGTTCGAGCCCCATATCAGGCTCCCTGCTGAGCAGGCTCCCTGCTTCCCCCTCTCCCTCTGCCTGCCTCTCTGCCTACTTGTGATCTATCTCTCTGTCAAATAAATAAATAAATAAAATCTTAAAAAAAAAAAAAAGAACTGAGAATCATGCTGACCTCCGGGTCATTTGATACATCACTGTGAGAGATATCTTTCTACCAGTTCTGAGGTTTCTAAAAGTTCTCCAGATAGCGGCTCTTTATTGTTCCCCACAGAAAGTCTAATTGCCTCGAAGACCACCTATGTTAAGGTTCCAGCCTTCTCTTCAGGGTTATTGCCAGCTGTCCCCCTCTATGCGCCTTTCCTAGTAGGGAAGGAGGGACGGAAATTAATGAGGAAGTTATTACTGAAATAGAGTTGGAAGGCCTTCGCAACTTGGCAAAAATTAATTTCAGGTGGAGGAAGGCGAGTGATAAAATTAGAGAAAGAGGAGTCGTGAATGACATTAAGCTGTTTCTTTCTTACCAGATATTAAATTAACTCTGGCAGCAATGAGTTCAGAACAATGCAAATGTCCCCCGATTCATATTTCCTAGATTCTAAGACATAAGTGACTGTAACATACATCATAAATTCTCTAACAGGAAAAAAGAAAACATATCATTTATATGACACATCTTGATTTTAAAAACATATGGAAGATACTCTTTTTTTCCAACATTCGACAAATATTTACTGAGAACCTAGTATATGCTAGTCCCTATTCTAGGAACTAAAAGTAAAAGGAAAGTAAAAATTCCTGCCTAATGGAGGAGTAAGAAAATAAACATAATAAATTACTTACTTATGTAGATGATAAAGTACAATGGGCAAAAGGTAAAGCAGGATAAGGGGAATCAGAATGCCTAAGAGGGTGCAGGCAGACGTTGGTATTTTAAATAGGTGAGTGAGAATGTGAGAATCAGTCCCACTGAGAAGGTAACATTGGATTGAAGGACTGGAAGGCACTGAGAGAGCAAACCCAGTGGTCCTCAAGGAGAGACCCCTCCAAGGAGAGAGAATAAGTAGTGCAAATATATACCAGATATGATAACATACGTTCCAGGGTTCTAGAATCACATGAACTGCGGAAAGACAGCCCTATCTACTCGATCTCCTTTCTTGGAGGTCAATATAAACCTCAGCACCTTATTAAAGCATTGTGAAACAAAAATAAAGCACTTTTAAATGTTTTAACGCACACATCTCAAATGTGTTAGGTGACATAAACTGTTGTGATGGACATCTACAAAGCTCTCTAAGGACACTGGTTTTCTGTGAGAGAAATGTTGAGTTAGAGAAGTATGATTTCCATAACGGGTATTATTTTCTGAGAGATACCCTCTATCCAATCTGACTAATCCATTGACATGAGTATCTTTCATATTTCTTTTTGAGCTTTGGACTATTACCATGTGGTTATTAACTAGGCATTCAATAGCAATAATGCTGTGATTCCATTTATTGAATTGATAATCACAATATAAGGCCACTATATTCTTGGATTTTATACCTCTTCAAGGAGTAGAAATGTTATACAAGGGTTATTGACCCTACTATTCTGAAAATGTCCTTGCAAATGAGGACCTAAGTGTTTAAATTATACCCTTGTCCTTGCACAGGTTTGAAAAGTTGGTTCTAGATGACAACACCCTTTCATTCACTGCTGAAGCAACACTTGCTAGCTGTGTCCATGCCTCGCCTAACAGCAAAAGAATGGTCAGAAGCATGATGCCCAGCTAATTGAAACTATAGGGGGCATTTAAGTAGGCAAAGTGCTATTACTCAGTTCTAAACGTTTCCAGGATACAAGAATTAGCATTCCCTACTCCTGCAAAAGGCACTCTGGGAATGGGAATGGTCACAAGTGGCTTCTTTTTCTTTCTCTTGTTCCAGTTATTCCTGATGGAATCAGGGGATGAGAACTGGGATTACCATGAAGAATGCAAAAGTCTGGGAGTTTCCCACGCCACTGATGTAAGGCTATCACAAGAATTTCTCCAATGTCAGTAATTTTTGAAAATTTCCCTCAAGGAATAATTTAAGCAGCAAAAGTATAGTCCTTTCCATCTAGGACTTTTAAGTCTGAGACATGTTACTCAAGATATTGCTTTGAAAGGTATTCTTAATATGGCTCACTGATTATTTTAAACGAGATCATTTGCTACATTTGATCTTCTTTGCTTATTTCAATTAAATCAGTTTTTTTAAAAAATAATTTTAGAAAGCAAATAGCTTATGTTGGCTATCAGTCTCCTCTTTAGGCAGAAGTCTTTGCAAAAAGTGGGTCTTGTGAAGAAGCCAGAGTTCAGGATCTCTGTAGGCAGGGATGAGTGAGAGCTTGGAATATACTGGCAAAGTCCAAATTGAATGTTCTTTTAATCTTTCCACTGCCTGCTGCAATCTGGGGCCTACCCCCTGTCCAGAACCTGGCCTAAATGAAGAAAAATATGATAGGTGAAAATAGCAAAATAGCCTATTTGGACATTGCTCACATTCTGGTTACTGGCACAGGAAAATCAGGCTACAAATATTACAAGTAACAGCAGTGACCTAACGGAAAAACATTATTTTCAGATTTCTACATATTTCCCCTGTTAACCTAAAGGCATAACCTTGCATAAGGTGTCAGGTAGAGGTTCTATGAGATTATTGATATAGTTTTTTATGTGTTAATCCACCTCCCCCCACCCCAATAAATGATAAATTCTCAGAGGGCAGGCACAATACATCATATATTTTCCTTCTGGACACATGGTGTGCCCTCAAAAAGTGATTATTTGTTGGTTGACTGTATGTAGTATTAGGTATAACTAAGCATTTAAATTACACTTTGTAAAAGTTTTTTTTTTTTATTTCTCTCTCTCTTAGCCACCTCTCTCTCTTGTTACCATTTCTCCCTGGATTATTGATTTCTCTGCTTTCTCTTTTGTTTCTTTTCCATCAAAAGCAAAAGTGACATTAAATTGAAAAATGAGGGGCTCCTGTTTGGCTCAGTTGGTTAAGTGACTGCCTTCTGCTTAGGTCATGATCTTTGGTCCTAGGATTGAGTCCCACATCAGGCTCCTTGCTCACCCAGGAGCCTGCTTCTCCCTCTGCCAGCCACTTCCCCTGCTTATGCACTCTCTCTGTCAAATACATGGATAAAATCTTGAAAAAGAAAAAAAAAAAAAGAAAAGGAAAGGAAGAAAAGAAAAAAGAAAATTGATTCACATAATTCCCTTGTTTGAACCCCTTCAATGTCTTAACCTTTCCTTGGAAATAAACCGGAATACATCCAAATTTCTTACTAGGGCCTCTCAGTGTCCGTATGATCTGGTCCCTATTTATTTTTCCATTCTTGCGTCACTTTCCCTCTCCCTTTCCCCTCACTAGTCTCTAGCCCCACTAGTCCTTCTTTCCACAGCCCCACCCCCAGGTTGTAGGACCTTAATACAGGTTGTTCTCTATGCCTGAAATGCACTCCTTATCCCCACGATTTGCATAGCCAGCTCCTTCTCATCTAACGTTCTCTGTTTGGTCTTTTGTGATTGCCCTATGTAAAGCTGGTCACCTCTGTTAGTCTCTTGTTTAGATATTTAACCATTTCTTTCATTGCACTTGCCATAAACTACAATTGTATTCTGTCTATTTATCTGTATGGGAGAAGAGATTGTGCCAATCTCGCTCACCATTACATCTCCAGTGTGTGATTCAGTGACTGGCGTATGGTAAGTGTTCAATACATACTTGTTTAAAGGAAATATGACAAAGACAGAGTAAATCTTTTTTCATTAAATTCTGTCTTACTCCCAGAAATAAACCCAGGCATAAATGATAAATTAATTTACTACAAGGGAGGCAGAATGTACTGTGGGGGAAGGACGGTCTCTTCAACAAATGGTGCTGGAAAAACTGGACAGCAACATGCAGAAGAATGAAACTAGGCCTTATTTTACACCCCGAACAGAAATCAACTCAATATGGATTAAGGACTTGAATGTAAGTTCTGAAACCATGAAACTCCTAGAAGAAAACACAGGTGATAAATTCCTTGACATAGGTCTTGGTAATGATTTTTTTGAATTTGATACCAAAAAATGAAGAGAACAAAGCAGAAATAAACAAAGAGGCTGCATTAAACTGAACTACAACTGAATAGCAAAGGCAACTATCAACACAATGAAAATCAACACAACCTACTGAATGGGAGAAAACATCCGCTGAACATGTATCTAATAAGGATTAATAGCTGAATATATAAAGAACTCATAAAATCAAAAGCAAAAAACCACACAATCCGATCTAAAAATGGGAAGATCCAAATAGAAGTTTTTGCAAACAAGACATACAAATGGCGAACAGGTACACAAAAAGATGCTTAACATAATTAATCATCAGGGAAATACAAATCAAAACCACAGTGATCTATTACCTCATACCTGTTAGAACAGCTGATATCAAAAAGAAGAGAAATACGAGTGTTGATGGGGATGTGGAGAAAAGGGAACACTTTTTGGTAGGAATGTGAATTGGTGCTGCCAATAGAGAAATAGTATGGAGGATCCTCAAAAAATTAAAATTTGAATTACCATATAATTCTAGCAATTCCCCTGGGTATTTATGGAAAGATAATGAAAACACTAACTCAAAAAGATACAATGCACCCCCATGTTCATTGCAGCAGTATTTACAATAGCCAAGATACAGAAACAACCTACATGTCTGTTGTTGGATGAATGGATAAAGAAGATACAATACACACATAGTGGAATATTATTCAGCCATAAAAAGAATACAATCTTGCCATTTGTGACAATGTGGATGGACCTCAAAGTTATTATGCTAAGCGAAATAAGTCAGACAGAGAGAGACAAATAGTTATGCTCCCACTTATATGTGGAATCTAAAAAAACAATACATGTGGGGGGAATGGGCAAAAAATGGGTGAAGGGAAGTGGTCTTCCAGTTGTGGAATGAATCAATCACTGAGATAAAAATTACAGCATAGGAAATAAAGTCAGTAATATTATAATAGCATTGTGCTGTGACAGATGGCAACTACAGTTGTGTTGAGCGTAGGATGAGGAATAAGTTTGTGGAATCACTATGTTGTGTACATGAAACTAATGTAACATTGTGTCCAGTATACTTCAATAAAACAACAGCAGGGACTAAACAAGCAAATAGAGAGCTAGAATGGGATTGTAGTTGTCAGAGGCAGGGAGGAGGTGGGAAAAATGCATGAAGGAGGTTAAAAAAAAAAAGATTATTTGGTCACTTTGTGCAGTGTGAACTTAGAAGAACCAAGAGTAGGAGCAGGAAATCGAATAGGAGATTAATGCAGTAATACAGAAAAGAGACAGTAGCCATTCCAAATAGGATTGTAGTTGAGGAGCGATGAGACTGAGTTTGGAAACAGGTTTAAAAAAACAATAAACAGGGACACCTGGGTAGCTCAGTGGGTTAAAGCCTCTGCCTTTGGCTCAGGTCATGATCCCAGGGTCCTGGGATGGAGCCCCGCATCGGGCTCTCTGCTCAGCAGGGAGCCTGCTTCCTCCTCTCTCTCTGCCTGTCTCTCTGCCTACTTGTGATCTCTGTCTGTCAAATAAATAAATAAAATCTTAAAAAAGAAAATTAACAAAAAACATAAAACAGCCCCCTATTGGACATAAATGGCAACAATCTGGTACAAAGGTGTGATGACATTAAAGTATATTTAGTAGCTGCTCCAGCCTAACACTGACCAATCAAAATAGACTTGGGCAGTGGCCATGAAAAAACTCAAAACTTCTAGATTCCTAATGTACTTTGTAAAACTGGCATGGCTTTTGAAAACACAAATCAATAACCTACACTGAATGGACTAGAAAAATTTTTAGGGAAGAAAAAAGTTTTAAGACAGAGTTTAGTCCTAAGATGTCCTACGCTTGGGGCACCTGGGTGACTCAGTGGGTCAAGGCCTCTGCCTTGGGCTCAGGTGGTGGTACTGGGGTCCTGGGATCGGTCCCCCCTCGGGCTCTCTGCTCCACAGGGAAATTGCCTCCCCACCTCTCTCTGCCTCTTTGCCTGCCTCTCTGCCTCCTTGTGATCTCTGTCTGTCAAATCAATCAATCAATCAATCAATCAATCAATCAATCAATGTCCTAAGCTTTATTGTATACTCTGGAATGTGGAAATTTGAAATAACCTATTCAGCTCCCCTTTTCTCACTTTGCAGAAGAGAAACCAAATTACAGAAGTGAAATGATCTGCCTGAGATCTCAAAGCTGATTAGCAACACAGCCAGAATTAGAGTGTCTAATTTGGGGCTTATTTCACCATGCCGCTTGTCTGGTATAACAGTATCTATGTGTTTAGAGTTACCAACAATCTATAATTTTAGGATCTCAAAAATAAAAACACTGAGTTTTGGGGGAAGCAGAAATTGTCTGTTTGGCTTTGGGGATTTGCCTTTGAAGGGAAGGATTATGCCTTTTCCTTTATCTTTTCCCATTTCACTGCTGGAATTCAAATGTGATGGCTAGAGCTAGAGCAGCCATGTTGGATCCACGAAATGAAAACCATATATGTTGAGAATGGCAGAGCAAAAAGGGAGCAGCAACCTGGGTCCCCAGATTATAGATCCACCTTATCAGTCCTGGAATATCTGGGAAAACTTTTCCATGAGAGGGAAATACACATCTGTCCAATTTAGGGCTCCTTTCTATAACAAGTACACGATTTGGTACCTATAAGTGGTATGGTGTCCTAAAAAATAGTCTTGACTGTGCAGCATTGGGTGATGGGTGGCAATGATAGTCATGGCTAGAAATTTGACGACCCTTTATTAGACCACTGTAAAATATTTGGTAAAATTGTTATCTGTGATATGTGGGAAGTTAGACCAGTTGCCAACACAGCTTGTCATTTTAGAGCTGTGTATATGAGTTGCACTGTCTCTTGGAGACATTTTAGAAAATTGTGGTGCTCTTTTGGGTTGTTACAATAAATAGAGAAGGGAATTCTGAGGTCAGGGCCAGGGATGGTAAATATCCTGCAAAGTAGAGAAAAGTCCCATATAGTAAGAACTATCTATATATCCCTCATGACATACTTCATGATTTTTTTCAGAAATACAAAGACATTATAAATTGAGGGCAGCTTTTGTGTTATCTTATTCCAAAGTTAACTAAGAATGCCACACCATTTCAGAAAGTCACCCACTATAATGTGACTCAACATAACTCAATATCATGGCATGAGGCTGTATTTTTGGCTCTTGTTGTCACAGAGATTCTCTGTATTGGTTTAAGCATCTCACTTCTTCATATTGTCTTCTAGTGTGGTTGTGCCTGAACATCTGCTATGAATCATTTCAGAAGTTATGTGTGAAAATTTCAGATTAGGCCCTCTAAGGAAAGTGTGAATTCCTCTACCCTTTTCTCTTTTCCTGCTGGCTAAAGGCAGATGTGATAGCTGGAGCTAGAGCAGTCCCATTGGGTCAGGAGACAGAAATCACAGCTGAGGATGGCAGAGCAATTAGAGAGAGCCTGTGTCCCTGATACTACACAGCAGCCATATGCTGCCCATCTAAATTGTTCTGTGAGAGAGAACAAATTTTTATATTGTTCGAACCTCTGTGTTTTGGTCTTTTTGTTGTTTGTAACAGCTTAAGTAGATTTTCATCTAATAGAGACACGAAGAGCAAAATATAAGTAAAATGCAGCACAAGTCACAGAATTTCTTGTGGAAACATTTTCAATGATAAGTTAAAAAGCCGGCAAAAATATAATACCAACAACTTGAAAAAAGACATTTAATTAATTAATTTATGTTTTCTTTCACTGTAACCAAGAATATGGAACTGGCATAAAAAACTTGAAAATAGGTAAAATAACAGGTTCACTTCTTATAAGGATAAAATAATCTTAATTAGAGATAGTGTTCCTATGAATTATAATTCATAATTTAGAAAGGTACAGACACATGTGTTTCAGGCATAAGCATGATGCTTCTATTTATGTACATATGTAAATACATAAATAAGCATCCAAAATCCCCAAATAGATACACTACCATGCCAAATTTCCAAACATATACAATAGATAAATCTCACAAATTCAAAAACAGTAATTTGAAAACAGAATAAAAGCAGGTTAAGGGACTTGGAATTTTTTACATGTTCAGCAAGTATTTTTTACAAATAAAGTTCTTTCATATTTAAAGTAAACAGTGATCTTTTTTTGGATAATTATCCTTAATTCATATAGTATTGGCCCACTGGGACATTTATATTTTCACATAATGACAGTTGCATAATTATATTGTGATTTAAGGACCAAATATATTTATGCAGTGCATAGTTCAGTGCCTGGCACTCAGTAGGCACTCACTAAATATTTGGCTACATGAATGTTAAATGATTATATTCCTGAATGATGTATAATCATATTGGCTCCCATTTTATCATTATGTTGATTATAGAAGAGATTATAGAACAGAATTAAAATATTCTAACAAAAGAACTCAAAGAATTCTTTTTTTTTTTAAAGACTTTATTTATTTATTTGACAGACAGAGATCAAAAGTAGGCAGAGAGGCAGGCTGAGAGAGAGGGGGAAGTAGGCTCCCTGCTGAGCAGAGATCCCAATGCAGGACTCGATCCCAGGACTCTGAGATCATGACCCAAGCTGAAGGCAGAGGCTTTAACCCACTGAACCACCCAGGAGCCCTGGAATTCTTTTTCTTTATTAATTATTTTTATTAACATATAATGTATTATTTGCCCCTGGGAGTACAGGTCTGTGAATCATCAGGCTTACACACTTCACAGCATTCATCATAGCACATACCCTCCCCAATGTCCATCACCCAACCACCCTCTTCATACCCCCTCCCCCCAGCAACACTCAGCTTGTTTGGGGAGATTAAGAGTCTCTATGGTTTGTCTCCCTCCCATCCCATCTTGTTTCATTTTTTCCTTCCCTAACCCCCAAACCTCCCACCCTGCCTCTCAAATTCCTCATATCAGAGAGATCATATGATAGCTTTCTTTCTCTGATTGACTTATTTCGTTCAAAGAATTCTATTTATGTCCGATCTTGTCCATTAAAAAAACACACAGATATAACAATCAAAGGAAACAAAGAAAGAAATTAAAAAAACTGGAATCAAGTGATCAAGTGAGTTGCTAAGAGAGCAAATTCTGAAGACAGAGATGAGAATAGAAGTCGTGGTTGCTGATTCCCCATTTCAGTGCTTCGTTTAGCTGACCACACTTCCTCCCTCCGTAGAGAAAATCGATGCACAATGAAATTATCTGTACTCATCTCTGGTAAATAAATAGCAGAAATCTTTCTTGTTTCAAGACATCAATGTGAAACAATTGTTCACATGAAGAATTTGGTTTGTTTTTCTCAATAGCCCTTTAATTTTCCATTTTGCCAATTAAAACAAAAAGTAAAAATTTTCATAAAGTAAGCAACTTTAAAACAGCAACTACGGATGAAATATAAAATTTTAAAATTATTTAGAGTAAATGTCACTCAAGTACCCGCTTGACATACATTATTCAGAAACTACAAAGTTGTGCATGTTGATGCAAACTCGTAATTTAAAAAAGAATTTGGAAGGAATTAAAAATGTAAAGTAGATGAGCAGTAGAGACAGCAATTATCAGGTGGATGCCTGCATTTAACGCTAAACGTATCACCCTTAAGTTGCAGGTCTCAGACCCACGTGCTTACATGTGTGCGTAGATCAGATCTGTGTTCAGTATGACTCTATTTACAATGTCTGTATGTACGGTTAAGGGATTTAACAAACTGGGTCTGAAAGTACACTTAGAATGCCCCAATGACATTTTTACATGTGTAGAATGTTAGGCTTTTTCTGGGTATTTTATACTCTGCCTCTCCAATTTGTTTTTAGATTTCAGACCTATTTTGCAGGCACTGTATCTAATTCAGTGTTCTTTGCACCATAGGCATACAACTTGTACTAAATAACTGTTTATCATCGTCGAGTGCCTTAAAGTAAACACAGCACAATTTCATCTGCCAAAAGCCTGCTATGCATTTATATGTTGCTTTTAAAAACACATAAGCCCAAGTAAATCACTTAAACATGGTCTGCTGTGCCATTTGGATTTGCTGTCTATTTCTTCTTCTTCTTCTTTTTCCAATGTTACATATTTCACGGCCTCTCCGTCTTTGTGTCTAGATCAAACCACTTTTACTACAAATTCAGTTCTTCGCAAAGATAAGTTTTTGGTCTCTGATAAAACTTTACCACTCAGGGAAAAAAAGGAAACAAAAGGACAGGACAGAACACACACACTCTTACACTCACACACAAGTACAGTAGAGAGTGGTACGTCATTACAAGGCAACATTCCAAAGATAGACATTTAGCGATGGAATGGTTAATCACAGATCTTTAATTTGAAAGAGATTGGAAAACCAGAGGTATTTAAAATATTTTAAAATGGCTCTCACATCTTCCTTTGTTGCTTCTTTTCAGTTCTTTCAAAGAAACGTGACAGCTCTGGGAAAACAAAACCCTTCATCAATTCTTGAAGCTTAGAGTCCCAATCCCCAGAAGAGAACTCTTTCTATGCTCTACACACTTACAGCAGACTTGAACTCAAGTACGAAGCAACAGCTCAGTAGTGGCGATTTTAAATCACTAAGATTCATTCCGAGATGCCAAAAAGCTTAGAACCAGCAAGTCCTGATTGTGGGTTAAGAGAACAAAAGGGGAAAGAGAGAGAAAGGAAAGCTTCTCCAATGTATGCTGTTGTCATTGAAATTTTAAAAAGAATCACAGCTTTCATCCAATATCTGAAATAATAAAGAATCTTTAAAAATAACTTGCATGTGATTCTGTAACCTTTGAAAAAAACTTTAAAGAATGGCAGCATTTTTCTGTTCTTACCAGACACCAGCTATTCTCTGGCATAAACTGTGTTAAATATGGGACATGACTGCTAGAATCCTAGGTTGGCAGAAGGGGCATCAGTGAGGTGTAGCCAAAAACTGATGAGTTCAAGAATCAGAAGATCTCACTAGGTATTGGCCTCAAACACTAATTCAGTCTAACTTGGACAAGCTGCTTAATCTCTAAACCTCACTTCTCTTATCTCAAGATTCTCTCTCCCTCTACCCCTTTGCACATTCATGTGTGCCACTTGCACTTTCTCTCTCTCTCAAATAAATAAATAAATATTTTTTAAAAGGTGCATGAGTAGTCCACATTTCTCTAAAAGATGATTATGCAAATAATTCTAATCACTCTCCAGTGGGTCATTATCGTGATACAAATTACTCCTTTATCTATTAATGTCACATAGCTTTTTGGGGTTTCCAGATGGTAAGCACTAAATTATTTTGTGATTTTAGTTTTCCTTTAGTCTGAAAATTCCTTGGAATAGTTTGGCGAGAGGGTAAAATCTGCAGGCCAAATTGTTATTCATAAAAGATTAGTGCTTAAGCTCAGACTTATACTCAATGAATGTTGAGATTGCAAAAATTTAAGAAAAGGAAATGTGCGTTCCGAATTTGATACAAAGCTCTTGCAAATCAACATATCCCGAAGCTCTCCTAGCAGGAGAACTTGAAAAGTAAAGGAAAAGTTATGGTACTCTTATTTAATGGGCTTCTAAGGATTTATAACAAGATGTCAATTATATATAAAATTTTAAATGGGAAATGGGAAAAATGAGGATAGGAATCACTGGACTAATTAGTAATAATAATAGAGCTGCAATTTATTGAACTCCTATGTACATTTAAGCTTTATAATAACCCTGAAGGGTAGTTATTAGTATTCCCATTTGCAGATGAGGAAATTAGAAATAGTCGACCAAAGCCATGGAGCTCATAAATGGCATAACTGGAATTCATATTGAGTTCTAACTGAACCCAAAGTTTAGGGAGCAAAACTCAGTTATCTGGGATGATGAAATGGCAACAGAAATATTCTAATAGTTTCTTGCACCAGCTGAACCTAATATGTGTCTGTGGTTCAAAGATAGGTCCAGGTATGGTGGGATCTGAAGCCTATAAAAATTTAAGAAACTAGAAAAATGTAGATGTAGGGGCTGGTGCAAGTGAGGGATCCATTGACCTTCCTGATAAATCTAGCTTGGAGTTACTTGGTTTCAGGAATACAGCTAACTCCTAACCCAGGCCCTTCATTCTAGTTAGGATTCTCATCCTAACCTTAAATCAACAATACCTCTAAGTATTTGTGCTAGGACTTCAGGCAGTGGTCCTCAATTTTTATTATTATTATTATTATTATTTTGTTTTTTTTTTCTGCTCTAAGTTGTGAAAGGATATAACAAGGTCCTTTCCATGGCAGTGACTCATTAAGACATGAATTCCTGGCAGTAAATGTCATTGCTCTGAAGCGAAACTCACAGCATCAGAATATGAGAGTGGTTTTCTTCTTAAAACTAGTATTGTGTATTATTTATTCAAAGCCCTAATTATTTATTGCCTGTCTAGAATGTATTAAGTATGTTGCTAGTTTCTAGATTACAATACAGAGCCACAGAGATAAACCTACTCTAAAGAAACTTTTAATTCTTGGAATTTCTGTTTGTTACATCACCTCCTCTCAAATACGCAGGTTTAAAACCTTAGTGGCATTCATGACTTTTTTCTTTCTTTCCCCACATATCTGGTCTCTTGTGTTAATTTTTCCCTGTGAAGTGTCTTTGGATTCAATCCTAATTCCCCTTTTCTGCTAGCACAAGTCCTTGTGTCTTCAAACTCTGATTATCAGAGAACATCTCTTTCGTTTTTCTTATTTCACCAAATATTTATTGCATACTAGGTATGAATCAGATAGAGTGCGAGGTACTTCTGCTTCTATGCTCTCTTCTTTTTCCTCTCTGATCCATTCTATATACCGAAACTACACTCTCCTCTGGTCACGCAGAGCCTCTAGAAATTTTGTTCCAGTGAAGTAAGGCTGAATGCAATGAGGCTGAGTGTGAGGAGGAAGAGGGCAAGGATGTTTTTGAGTTGGTGCCATCTGGAAAAAGGAGCAGCTTGAATTGATCTGAAATAAGGTGCGTGCCTGGATGGATGGCCTCCTGAGGCCACACGGATGTGCGGGAAAGGCGAGAGCCCGGAAAATGGGAGAGGAAGCCCTGTTCATCCTGAACTCCTGGGCCTGTCTCCATTGGAAAGATGACTGGTCACCAGTGAGTGTTGATGAGTCGATGGATTCCAGCGTGTGCTGAGCCACAGCTCTGTGCCAGGCAGTTAGCCCTCAGCCATCATGTGGCCCTGATTTACACCTTCCACAGTCTCCCCCTCATTACTCACGCTCAGGCAACAGTCAGGCCAACCTTTCCACATTCATTCCTTTCTGTATAGTTGCTTATGTAACTTCTCTTGTAAGCCCTGTCTCTCCCCTTCTTGTCCTGAACCAAAATTCATGATTCAGGTGTTCCTCAATCATATCCAGTCTTTTGTCATCCATTAGCGACTTCTATCCATGGTGGGATTGTGAGCTTTGGGGTCACACTGATGGGATTTTATTCCCAACTCTATTATCTTTCAGCTTTGTTATATTGGGCAAGTTAACCCACCACTGTAAGACACAGTTTCTGTGTAAGTGTGTATATACATATATATGTATGTATTGTTTCCCCCTTAAATTATCTCTATACCCAACATGGGACTCAAACTCACAACCCTGAAATCAAGAGTCTATGCTCTACTGACAAAGCCAGACAGGTGCCCCTTGGATAAGTGTATCAAAGATAAATTGTAGGGTCTCTTCATAAAGTTGTTGTGAGGATTAAATAAGACAGCCTGTTTAATGTAGCTAGTCCATACTGTGTGCTCAACACACACTGCTCTTAATATTCTTGATACTCCTCCTCATCAGTATCTTGAGGTCATCCATGTCATTGACTCACTTCCTTGCTATTCCCCAAAGCACCTTGTATAGACTGGACAAAGGGTAATCATCCAATAAACACAAAATTGTGCCCAGTATATATTGGATGGTACACTGTAACAAATAATGCAGTTATTCTCTGAAGAGTGTCGCAGGGCCCAACTGAAATGTGCTGTCTGTTCTTGTGGTGGTCCATTATTAGCATCCCTTTGATCCTATCTTCCTGGCTCCTCATCCTTGTGCTTCATATTACAAGTCACTAAATATTCTGGATTCCTCCTTCAGCATCTCTCCCAAATCTCTTCCTCCCTTGTCCTTTCCACTGCCCCCAACTCCCCACCAGCTGTTTTGTTGCTCCAACCTCCCCTGGTGGGCCGGCAGCTCCAACTTCCTTCCTGGATTCCATCCCCCCACCACCACTAGGTTAACTCCCTAAAACAGTGGTTTTCATCCTGTCTTCCCCCCACTGCTCATTTACTTACCCAATAAAGCCCACACTCCTCCACTTGGTTTTTAATGCTCTTCATAAATCTCTTTTCACCTTTCTGGGAACGTTTACATTTAGCTCCACATGCTCTCCATTCTAGTCTGGAAACCTTACTCATTGTCCTTGTAACACACGCTCTTCATTTCCTTGCCAGAGTTTGGCTTCTGCTATTTTCCCCCATTAGAATGCCCATTTCTATTCTCCTCATCAATACAGACCCTGCCCATCCTTCAAGATGGAATTAAAATTCTATTTTACCCATAGATTTTCTTCCTACATCAACCAGCAATGAATGGCGGACAGCTTGGATCCTGCCACAGCGGTTTGAGTGCTCACTACATGCCAGGCACTATGCCGAGGCCTTTGACTACTATTCCTGTTCTTTTTTTTTTTTTTTTAAAGATTTTATTTATTTATTTGACAGAGATCACAAGTAGACAGAGAGGCAGGCAGAGAGAGAGGAGGGGAAGCAGGCTCCCCGATAAGCAGAGAGCCCGATGTGGGGCTCGATCCCAGGACCCTGAGATCATGATCTGAGCCGAAAGCAGAGGTTTTAACCCACTGAGCCACCCAGGTGCCCCTCTATTTCTATTCTAACGAGTCTCAGCTGTCCCCTTTCTAAGCCCCACAGTACTCGCTGCATCACTAATTCGGTACAAAACACACGTTGCTTATTTTATCCCATGAACATCACTTTGAGACGAGGAAACTGAGGTTTAGGGAGGCTTCATGACTCCATCAGCTTCATGCCGCTGACAAATGATCTACTTTGAGTGTTCCTAAAGGGCAGATAGATCCATGGCTAGCAGAGTTTTTGGTGATGCTAACAGTACCTGAGAGAGTTAAGTGCTCAATTTGAATTTCTCCAATAAAAACATTTTGATTGTTGTAAATGGATTTTTGGTTTTGCTTTTGCAACTTTTACAGCTAGAAGTGATCAAAAGACCATTGGCTTTTGATTTTTTCTTAGTACCCCAGAAACACATCCTTTAACCCCAAAGCCAAAGGAATGTGGCAGCCAGAGGTGTCTCAAAACAGTCAATACAGCTCTTTCAAAGAAGGTAAGTACGTGCGTTAAGCCGTATGAATAGGCGAACTTGTATTAGCTTTGTCCTTAGGCAAACTTACTCCGGAATTTTAGTAACAAACAAATAGAAATGGGTTCAATTTAATTTTTATTTCCCAAATATGGAGAATTTGTATGTTTGAAATAGACTGCGCTTCGGACAGTGCTCTTGTAGGTAATGGCAAGTTAGGAATGTTTATTTACATCAGCAGGAGCTGTTTTTGAAGCAGGAAAAATATAAACCTTCACCCAAAACAAAATCTTTTCCCTCTTGAACATGTATTTACTTCGGAGAAAAACCTCAGTAGAAGGGACTCCTAATTGGGGCTTATAAAAGCTTAACACAGGATGATGTCAAACACTGCATTTCCTTTTTTTTTTTACACATTCAAAGTAATTTTCCTTTGAAGATGTATAGGACATTTTGCTTTCTCTTTCATCACATTTATTTTAAAAAGGTTAATTTTATTTTATGGCCATCCGTCTATTTACAAGTAGTCTGCTGCTTATCAAACTGTTACATCTAGATAAATTGGTTGTGCGAATTCCATGTGAAAGGGGGGCGTTCTTGTAGGGAAAATATCTACAGTACATAAAGTGCAAAATAGCTGACCAGGGTTTTTATTATCATAACTTGCATCATTTCTGGACCACTGTCACTAGACATTAATTCCCATAGGGTCAAAAGTTATTCTGCATGCCTATGTGTTGCAAAGATGCTTTCAATTATTAATAAAACAAGCAACTATTAAATGAGATGCACTATATGATACAAGGAAACAAAATAAGCTTGCAAATCTGCTTAATTTTATCTCTTTAGTTTTTATATACTTGCTTAAAAATAGGACATAGAGCATTCTCTGTACATTTAAACTGGGAGGGCATAGCGAATAGCATCTCCACACTCTCATTCTTCTCAATGAGTGCCCCTGCTTGTGCATCAAGGTGGGGATATATTTGTAATTATGAGCCCTCCCTGCTTATCCTTCCTTATCAGCTTCATTATCAAGTAGATATCAACCTAGTTATTAGGAAAGAATGTCACATAATCAGAAAGTCTCAAAGAAAATCATGGCAAGAGTTAGAACATTTGAGTCGAAGCTGTGCTGGGAGGTGTCTAACCACTGGATTTCCCTGTCCCTCGTGGTAATAATACCCTGATTTGTAGTGTTTGATGATTTCCTTGGTATAAATGTGTCCATCAGTGTCACTGAAATGCTGAGTTGGGAAGATATTTTATAAATTATGTCAAAAAATATACTTAGGATGTCCATTTTGATATTTTTCTGTGCGTAGAATATTAGGTTCTTTCTGGACGCATTTTAGACCCTGCCTTTCTAATTGGTATGTAGATTTCAAGCCGACCTACTTGAAGGGAGCTGGTTCCAACACACACTGGGCCATTCTCCCTTTAACTAGGAAATATGTGCTTGAAACCAGTCACACTGGGTTATGGGGTATAAGTGTTAGTCACAGGCTAAGGTGTTCAAAGTTTATCATATTTCAATTTAGTTTTTGAATATTAATATATTCAAAAGATTCTGATTCAAAAAATGCAAAAGTTGTGAGAAGTCTATCACCCCCATATCCTAGGCACCAAGTTTTATTCCCTGGAGATGAACCATGTTGTCAGTTTCTATATCTGTGTTGTGTATCTATACAACGATATTCTATGCAAATGTATCTAGCCCATTCCTTCATTTTTCAATGATAACACGCTATACATACTGTTTTTCACCTTATGTTGTTGTTAATACATATTGATAAATGTTTCACATTTATATATGAAGAGCTTCCTTATTCTTTTTTTAAAAAATGATTTTATTTATTTATTTGCCAGAGAGAGAGAAAGAGAGAGAGATCGAGAACAAGCAGGGGATTTATTTGCCGGAGAGAGAGAGAAAGAGAGACAAACAGGGGGAGCAGCAGGCAGAGGGAGGAACAGGCTCCCCACTGAGCAGGAAGCCCGATGTGGGACTTGATACCAGGACTCTGGGATCATGACCTGAGCCAAAGGCAGATACTCAACCGACTGAGCCACCCGGGCATCCGGAAGAGCTTCCTTGTCCTTTTTAAAACTGGGTAAATATTAAAATGTATGGCTGTCCTATTATATTTCTGAACTGTCTCCTATTGATGTGCATCTGTTTAGGGTATTTCCTATCTTTTGCTTTTACACACGCACAAAGTTCCCATTATGGCGTTTTGTATGCGTGGTTTTGCATATGTATATGTATAGTCTTAAATACATTCTCGATTAAGTCCTAGAAGTGTAATTTCAGTTTCAGTATTATCAAACTTTCAGATCTTTGCTAATGTTATACCTGGAAAAACAAAAATCTCAAGATGACTTTGGTTTTTATTTCCCAGATTATGAGCGATACTGACCATCTTTCATTTTATTTAAAAGTGTTTGCTTTTCTATGAAGTTTCTGCACATTTCCTTTACCCATGAGTTACTAGGCAATTTTTGAATCTCTTCTTTTTTTTTCTTTCTTTTTTTTTTTAAAGAGAGAGAGAGAGAACACCAGTGTGGGGGCGAGGGGCAGAGAGAGAGGGAGAGAGAGAATCCTAAACTGGGTGTGGAGCCTGATGTGGGGTTCAATCTCACAATCCTGAGATCATGACGCGAGCTGAAGTCAGATTTGGACGCTTAACCGACTGAGTGACCTATCTGCCCCTTAAATCTTGATATATGGTAAAGATAAGTTATGTATGCAAATTATTATCTTTTTTCATACAACTATCCTACTTTTCCAATGTCCTTTATTTTATTTTGTTTTTTTAAGATTTTATTTATTTATTCAACAGACAAAGATCACAAGTAGGCAGAGAGGCGGAGAGCGAGAGGAGGAAGCAGGCTGTCTGCAGAGCAGAGAGCCCAATGCAGGGCTCAATCCCACAACCCTGGGATCATGACCCGAGCCTAAGACAGCAGCTTTAACCCACTGAGCCACCCAGGTGCCCCTCCAATGTCCTTTATTAACCATCGCTCTTTTCTTCACTGGTCGATATGCCATCTTTACATATTAAATTCATCTATGGTTTTGTATCTTTCTGGACTTTTAAAACTGTTCTATTTATGCTTGCACATGTTCATGCATTTGTGTGTGTATACCCAGGCATGCCAGTATTCTTTTTAAAGATTTTATTTATTTATTTGACAGAGAGACACACAGTGAGAGAGGGAATATAAGCAGGGGGAGTGGGAGAGGGAGAAGCAGGCTCCGCTCTGAGCAGGGTGAGCAGGGTGCCGGATATGGGGCTCAATCCCAGGATGTTGAGATCATGACCTGAGCCAAAGGCAGAGGCTTAGCCCACTGAGCCACCCAGATGCCCCCACGTGCATGCCAGTATTATACTGTTTTAGTTATTAAAGCATGATAAGACATTTTAATAAGTGGAAGATGGAGTTCCCCCTCATGACTTTTCCTTTTGAGACTTTTCATGTGGGGCACCTGGATGGCTCAGTTGGTAGAGTCCTGAGTTGGTGAGTTCAAGCATGGGTTGGGTGTAGAGCTTACATACACACATGGATATATACATAAATATTTTTTAAAAAGACTTTTCATGTCTCTATTTGTGTATTTTTTCACATGAACTCTGGTATCTGCTTATCTTGTTTCAAAGATCCATGGATTAATATTTTATATTAGGATCAATATTTACAGGTAAACTTAGGATAATGGATCTCTTCATGATGTGTGTCTTCTTATCGAAGAACATCAGATTGAATGCTTCTCTATTTATTCAAGTCATTTCTGTTCTTCTGTAGCTTTTAGAGTTTCATTATATAATGTTTGCTCCTTTTTCTGGTTAATTTTTTTCCCAGATATTTTGGATTTTTTCTGTTGCTATTGAGGAGCCAAACTTTTATTGCACTATAATTCATACCTTTTGAATGACATAATTGGAAAATTGAAAAGTAGGGCATCTTCCTCAGAACATGTTCAGAGATGAAATTTCTATTGAGCCCTTGAATGTAAATAAATGACTAGAAATGAGCCACAGACTTCTCGTTGGTAAGAGTCAAGTTTCTATTCTCAGTTTATTGGACTGGAAAATGGCTACAAACCACACATGAATTAGCTTTATCATTCTTACAACTTACAAGGTAAAATATCAGTTATATCTTTCTTATAATTACATGTTAGCTCACTGATTTAATCATTTTAAATGTTAAGTTTTTGTGCCCCTTTGCCTCAAAAAGTCAGCAAGCAAGCAAACACAGAAGACAAGAAAAGTGCTGCCTAAACTACACATACCTACCCTTTTTAAGGTGTGTATCACCTTTATTGCAGGTCAATCTAGGGATTCTACTCCTTCTTGATATGTGCTGTGACCACTCCTGCTACCACTTGGGCAACCTTGCACATGCACTAATTGAATGGGGATGAAGATCTCCTGAGTTGACCCAGCATATTCACAGTGTTCCTCCAATAATGTTTCTTCCTTCTCCTATGTCAACATACTCCTTAATCACAATGAACCAGCAATTTTTTCTAACATTTTCTCAAGTTTCTTTGGTCCTTACCATTCCACCAAATCTTGGCGTTGATTTTATTAAATCAGCACATGGTCTTAAAAAAAAAAAAAAAAAAGATATATCTCATTCACATGTATCTCATGCCAATGACAATGTCTTCTCAACACTGCCCACAGCAGACAGAGGTGAACACACACAGGGGAAGGACTACTAAATCACACTGCACATTTCGTATACTCAGCCAAAAGAAAAGAAGAATTTAATTCCTCCACATCATCTTTTCCCATGTCTCAGTAGCCTGACACCTTCTTCAATCATTTAACTAATGTGCGGAAAGAATGAAAACTCTTTGAGAAATCAGTGACCCAGAAAGTTACAAACCAAAAATTATGAAGCATCAAATGACATGCTATTTATCATTTTTCTTCTTCATAAAATTCAACACTTACACACTCTGCTTAGTGGCTATATAAAAATGTTCTCTGTATGGTTCATATGATTTTAATATGGTGTGTATATATATGTATACATATATATATGAGTGTAAGATCTTTTTATTATAAAATTATTATTTGCTTATTACAGAAGACTTAAAAATAGAGAAGTGTAGGAACAAATCCCTGATTCATTCATGTTCCTAAATTCAAATGCAACCTCTTCCAAATATTTTGAGAGCATAATTTTACCCATGTATATTCTATATAAAACTTTATTCTGCATAACATATTAGAGCCATTTTCCTTTTTATAGTACACTTGAACGGTAAAATAGTTTAAAAATAAAGTATATAAAATAACAGACTCCTTCCATCATTATATAGTCTAATTAGCTACAAGAGACAGTAGAATATAACATGGCTTAGGAGTCAGACAGATGTGGGTTCATCAACCATATGTGTCTTCCTCTGTATTTTTTACACTTTATCCCTACTGATTGAATTGCTGATTTTTAGCTGAGTATATGACCTCCCAAGATGAGAATAATATGCTCTCCCCTTCTTACAGCTAGCAGTTCTATCCAATACAATGTGAGTGAAATGGTGTATGAAATTTCTCAGCTTTATCTTAAAAGTAAGACTTTATCTTAAAAGCAAGGGTGAGCATGATTTTTCTTGCCCCTTCCTCTTTTCTGCTGGTGGGAATGCATGTATGAAGGCTGGAGCTCAAGCAGCCATCTTGATCCCAGTGGCAAAAGCTTACTCCTGGGATGGAGCAAGGTCAGAAAAGCTTGGGTCTCTGAGGACTTTATGGAATGCCATATTCACCCCAGACTGCCTACCACCATGGGTTTTTCTGATAGATACTTTTTTTTTTTTTAGATTTTATTTATTTATTTGACAGGCAGAGATCACAAGCAGGCAGAGAGGCAGGCAGAGAGAGAGGAAGGGAAGTAGGCTCCCTGCTGAGCAGAGAGCCCGATGCAGGGACCCCGGGATCATGACCTGAGCTGAAGGCAGAGGCTTTAACCCACTGAGCCACCCAGGCGCCCCTGATAGAGACTTTTATACATGTTTAAGCCCCAGTTAATTTGGACAAATTCTAAGTCACTCACAGCTTTATTTAATTCTCACTAATATAATCTTTCAGTGCCAAATAATAGATGAACAGTGGTTTATACCAAAAAGATGTATATTGCTCCCATAAAAACAAAAGAAAACAAAACTAACAAAAAAGCCTCAAAGGCAGGCAATAACCAGTGTGGCTTGGCAACTCACTGCAATTGGCAAGAACCTAGATTATTTTCCTTGTTTATTTCATCGTCCTCATTTTTTTCTCTAATCCCTTCATGATCCCCAAATGGCTGTTTCAGACTCTAGCATCATCTACTTACATAAAAATGTATAAAGACAAGACAAAGGGAGCAGAAAGAAAAGAAAAGAGGGGAAAAAAGTCATTGGAAGCTGTTTTCAAGAAGCCCCCAGCAAATTTGTTCTTAAGTCTCATTGACTAGGATTATATCATATGCACATCCCTAGACTTACTACTTGCAAAGGAGTTTGGGAGGTTGGGACTACTCTAAAAAAATTGGACTGGTTATTTAACTTTCTTCTCAAATAAAATCAGCACTCCATTAGCAATAAACTGAATGGCTGAAGGATGAGTCATTAGCTGCATCTGTCACACTTGCCATATGACCTTGACTTTGTGGCATAATCTATGCAATGGGGTGACAATGATGCCCAAGTCCTAGGAAATCAAAAGAGATGTTATTTGAAAGGAGCTGGTAGAATGTGCTGCTCATACTAGGTACTTAATATATGGTAGTTATCATGATTATTATTATTTCCTTGAGTTAATGTATCTGATCTTATGCCAAGGATATTTAGGGTTATTTTTTGCTTTTTTGGCTATTATATATAACCCTAAAATTAACATCTTTTGTATTACTGTTTTTCCCGTCTCTCTGTTTAGCATTGTTTTCTTGGGTATACTACTAGAAGTATAATTACTGGGTCATTCAATATTAGTGGAATAAATTATGGCCCTTCTGAGATACCACAAAAATTACATAGAAATCAGGAAGTCAAATACTCCTTATGCTTTTTTGGCAAGAATACTGGGCTACACGTATAGGAAGACTCAGCTTCTGGGAATCATTAATACATTTAAACAGAATCAATCCTAAAACGTGTTCCTTTTGCCATGCAGAAATCAGTAGAAATCAGTGTGGCATAACAGAAAGTTCATCAAACTTGTCTTCAGATTTCTGGGTTGGACTTTCTGCCTTGTCACCACCTGTGTATGTTTGAGCAAGAGCATAATCTCTGTGACTCCATTCACTCACCTGTAGAATGGGGATGATAGAACCAGCCTACCTACCTACACAGCAATGCCTAAATATATAAGGCAACACTTTGGAAATTGTAAAGGAATCTAGATATAGAGATGATTATTAGTATCTATGGAAAAGGTCAGAAATTTAAAAAAGAAGAAGAATGCTTTCAGCTTAATAAAGCAAATACGTCTACCTTCCAGACATAGTTCTCAGGACATCAATGCTATTACCTCATTTAATCCTCGCAGTACCCTAAGGAGATAAATACCATTATTATGACCATTTTGATGAAGAAACTGGTGCAAAGATATTAAATATCTTTCCCACAGTTGCTATAAATTTGAACAGAGGCAGTTTGACTCCAGAAAGCCTAGGCTGAGCCACAATGCTAGTGTTTCCGTGTGTTTTTAAAAAATGCTAAGATGAATGCCTCTTTCCCAATACCTTAACAACAGATCAGAAGACTTGGACTTAAGTAGCCTCCTGAGGAGCCCACACTTTGCCTTCCCCTGGACAGAGGGGACTGAGTGCAGCCATATGAACTTGAAGCAGGAGCTAAGGGGATACCTGATGCTTGTTGGGCTACTTTTCTCTTCTGTGTGTGATAGCACACGTTCACAGATGTTGAGGGCTGACGAGAAAAGAGCAATCAGTCTATCCCTAGGACCAATTGTGGAGAAGGTGGCACTTGTCTGTGATGAGCTTATCTATTGTTTTACAGCAGCTCCAGTTCCTCTGGGTCTTCACATCTCCCATCCTGCTCTCTTCCCTGCTCGGTACCTGCCTGGCTCATGCCTGTTGCTCAGAATTAAGCTTTACATCCTTCTAGCTAAAAACCCAGTTTCTATTAATTTCCTCTTCCAAGGGTTCTCATCAATGAACTTACGGACTAGGTAAGGTGTTAATAACAGAAATGAAGCAAGGTGCTGATTTACTTTCCAGAGATAAATGCATTTGAACATATAGGGATGAACTATAGTTTAACTCACAGATGATAAAATTTAGGGCATTCACAGAAACTGGTGGGTGGGGAAAGTTTGTTGGGTGGGATTTGCAATATCCTTCAACTCACGCAACTGAGCCTACTCTGTCTCAGACAGGAAACAAGTAAAAGAAAGAGATATGGTAAAAAGAAGGAAAAAAAACAAAAGGATGGGGTAGGGGGAGGGGAAGAGACATTTCTGGCAGGCAGACAATTACTCTGGTTTTCTTTGGGAAAGCCAATGCCAGCTCTCCAAACCTCCCTTGCAGTGTCACAGTCTGCTCTGGATTTGTCATGTAGGTGCTTCACCTCCCTTCTGGTCACTTCTTTCCTCTCCTTTTCAGAAATGAGGACATGGGATTAAAACAGCAGCAGCAGCCATATGTTGATGGCTGAGGGAAAAGGCTAAATTAATCCCAAACAGCTTGGTTCTGACATCCTTAAGCCACTAATCAACACCAACAAGCCCTACCTCCGAGAGTAGGATTATGTGGGAAAGAAAAAGTCCCTTATTTATTTAAGTTACTCTTTTTTCTATTACTTGTAGCAGAATACAATTCTTAATCAATACAGCCTCTGGCTGAAATGAGCTAAAGGCATTTAAAATGGCCTTCGATGACTCCCTTGCACTTTCCCTGTCTAAATATATCTAAAGGATCTGCTATTGATAAAGCACTCATTGCATACAAGGTGTTTCTCTAGCACCACTGACTTCTTACATAATGGTATGAAGATGATTTTATTAGCTTCTGACAGAGGATGCTGAAGCTCAGATAGTTTGAGCCTTTTGCTTAAAGTCACACAGTGTCACACTGGGTCTTTTTCTGAAAGGTATGTATATATGTTTCCACGGGCTCTCCTGTCCTGTCTCCTAGGCAGGGATAGAGTGATTGAATTCCCTGATCACTTCATTCTGATCACCCCAGTGATGTCACAGAAGATTACGCCTCCACATGGAAGCTGGTCAATGCTGGACTTAAAGGAATTTTTATGAAGGCACCTTGATGGCTCAGGCAGTTAATCATCTGACTTCGGCTCAGGTCATGCTCAGGTCATGCATGATCTCAGGGTCCTGGGATCGAGCCCCACATGGGGCTTCCTGCTGAAAGGGGAATTTGCTTCTCCCTCTGCCCCTCCTCGCCCTCGTGCTCTCTCTCTCTATCTCAAATAAATACAATCTTTTAAAATAAAAAAAAAAAATTTAAAGAACTTTTATGAAATGAAGGCATTACAATTAACTACTATTTTATCCAACCAAATGGGTTCATTATAAAAATGGTCTTATTCGTGGAAAACACATGGGGCTCATGGGTAGCTTAAAATAGACCTTAAAGTTGAGGTAATACTTTGAAGGAATGATAACGGTCTTGAGAAAGATAAAGGAAAATAATAATGCAGGAAGATGAAGGAAGGAACACAGGACTCTGAATATCAAGAGGGAGTGTTGGAACTACACTGTGTTAGCCCCTCTGGGCTTGATGACCACCTACCACCTGCTGCCTTCCCAACCTTCTGGCCATCTTGCAAAGTTGGGTGATCTTTGATCCTGATCTTTGATCTTTGATCCTGAAAGGTGGGTGTTCATCTCATCCTGACAAAGATCAGATGAAGTCATGGAGACAGGCCCCGATATCCATTGTCATTTTGAAGGAAAAAAAAATAAAAAGTGCATTCTATTTTTGTAAATACTTCATAAGCTTTAACATTTTGAATAGTCATCTCAGTTCTGGACATTTATCCTAAATAAATAATTATTGACATGGGCAAAGATTTTAAGTAAAGATGGTATTTGTTGTGCTATTTATATGACCAGTAGCCAATATATTGGAACAACCTGAAAACTAATATTTTGAATCATTAAATTGGAATAATCATATTTGAATATTTGGATGATTAAATAGTTCATTCCAACAGTGGAATACCATGGAGACATTTAAAATATAGCATAATCGTCTATGACTCTGTATGGCCAGTGAATAAGGTGGTATGGGCTATATTATATCCTTCCTTCCGCTTTCTTTCTTTCTTTCTTTCCTTTCTTTCTCTCTTTTTTTTTTTTTTTTGTGGCCTGAAAGAGGTTTATTGCCCCTCTAGACCACTCCTGCCCGTGCCCCCTATATGATATCATTTCTGTAAAAAACAGAATGCGTGCATGTTTATGTATAGAAAATATGGTAGATGGACCTATATATAGCAAGTATAAATGACAGTTATTTGGGAAGAGAGGTTTCAGGATTTTTTATTTTCTTCCGGTTGCATTCATTTTATGTTTCTGCACTGAAAAATTATTTTTCTCCATATCATTTTTGTTCTAAGAGAGGACACACTGGAAGTAAAAATAGTGAAAACAATGGAAGCACACATGCAGACTGCACAACCAACAAAGCGAATGGCCCACTCCCACACCATCTGTAGACACTGCCATCAACTATCACCAGAAGATGGTAACTTAGTTTCTGCTAACAGAAAACTTTTTTTTTTCCTGAGGTGCTTGGCTCCTTGGAAACACTATGCCTCTTTCCAAACGGCTTCTGGTTGGAAGGCACCATTGTCATGTTCTAAGCAGAGGTAGAACCACATTATTAGCCATGAATAAAGGGAAGCCATCATTTTAGAAGCCCTTAAAATAGCACTATTAGCCACAAATGGAATTTCTTTTATACTACCTCCCCTAAGACAGTAATGCTGCAGTTTAAATTATTTATTTTCACTCCTGCCTGTCCTCCTTCCACTGGTATCTGTCTGGTAATGGGGAGAGACACTGCCAACCAGAAAATCTAGCATCTCCTGCATCCGGGCGGGAGAGGTAGAGCTCCAGTGTGGGTCAGAGACTGAGGGGAGATTGTCTGAAGGATGAAAGAAAATTAGGTAGAGGCTGTCACTACATATATCATTTGCCTCCCATTACAGATAATATTCTGTTAATATTTACATCAGGTAGGAGTACCGGAATAATAATAAAAAAAAATATTTGACCTTGTTTTTTTTCCTTGTCCCACTTTCCTTTCACCGGATCAATATCAAAATTGTATCTAGAGACAGCATATGGCCAGAGAGAGGCATATCTGCACATCCCCAACACTGGAGACATGGCAAGACACACGCCTTATTAAATTTTATGCCCTATGCCAATTTTTTAAAGTTTGTTGTCTTCCACCCAAATTTAATATTTTGGGGTTTTGGTACATATAAGCTTGACAAATCAACTTTCTGTTCTTGAGTTAAAAGCAAATAGAAAGCATTCAGAAAGCCTCATGAACATCAAATGTCAATTGCAACACAAGATTCTGATATAACTCTAAGTAAATCTGAAACATATGGATCGAATTTTCCTTGCAATATTCTAGTGTTTGGAAGGAAAATCTGTGCAGAAATGTGTTGCGGGTTTTCTGAAACCCCCAAAGTTGAAAAAACATTTTGATTTATTTAGATTTAGAAGTGGGATAACCATTTTGCACCCCAGGAAACTTAATTAGTTACCAAATTCAGTTCAGCGCTGTGTGGCACAGGGGCCCGGATGAGTGAACCCCCCCCTTTGCAGTTCTAGTGAACGGTTTTAATACATTGGAAGTACATATGGAATCTAATCAGTGGCGGAGCCAAGAGGTTTCTTTCTGGGCCTCTAACTACTCCCTATAATCTCCTTCAGCTTCCCCTCAAGTCACCTCCAATAAACATACAATAAATAAACAATAAACAAACATAATTTGTAAACCCAAACAACCGTACCATGTAAGTAAAAACTTCAAAGTTGTTACACAAACTAAGGCTCCAGACAAGTTTCCCGATCCTACAAAAATTCTTACGTCTCCACCGAGTTAAGTACAGAGAAACACTGACGACCACCCTGATTTTGCTTTGTTTTATTTTGGTTCTTATCTCTGACCCAAATCCTTTCGCTTGATTTAACTGCATCACTTTCCAACCCTTCCTAAAGTTCCATCGAGGAACCATGTTCCAGCAGTTCACACCTTTCTGTGGCTCTGCTGGGTCAGGGGATTCACAAAAGGTAACGGAGAGAAGAAGTGGGTTAACAGAATCTTTGCAGGGCGGTTGCACTGCTGTGAACCCTTCTACCCCTATGGGACTGTGGTTGTCCTTCAAAGACACTGATTTGCAACCGCATTTCAGAAATCTCCTTCTTCAGGTTAGAAATCTCCAAATTAGAGGTTCAGGACATGGAATTGGCTTAAGACTGCCTTTTGCTTGACTTTCCAAAAAATGTGAAATCGCGACACATAAACACAAAAGCAAAACAAAAACAGTGTTAGCTTTTGGATCACATTTTGGTAACTCAATGTAAACACTGGAAGAATTACCTTAAATTATGAAGCTCATTTTCCTTCTTTGTAAATATGGACCCACTGGTGCTTTCTTCACCGCACTGTTTCAAGAATAAGAAACAGAGGAGCACCTGGGTGGCTCAGTAGGTTAAAGCCTCTGACTTTGGCTCAGGTCATGATCTCAGGGTCCTGGGATGGAGCCCTGTGTTGGGCTCTCTGCTCAGCAGGGAGTCTGCTTCCTCCTCTCTCTCTCTCTGCCTGCCTCTCTACCTACTTGTGATCTCTGTCAAATAAATAAATAAATAAATAAAATCTTAAAAAAAAAAAAGACTAAGAAACAGAAAAAACAGTTTACCTGGCAGTGTTTTGTATGTAGTAGAAGCTCAATGAGTGTTAATTCTTCCTTCTCATTTCTTTGAATATTCTAATAACCACATGGCCTGGTATTTTAGTTCAAATCATCAAATAAATAATCAAAGTGAACAAAAAATCATCAAAAACAATACCCATAGCTTGTTGAGCTATTATCTGATTTTTGATGCCCAGGAATATGGAGCTTGTAAAAGCATCCACTCCAAAATTATGACCAATTGTATAGTTTTATTCTCAACAAATGGGAAAACTGTTGCGAATAATTAGAAAATGAAAAAAAAAACCCTCTCTCTTTTTCAAAAACCAGTAAGAATTAAAAAGAGAAAACAATAGAAAATTTTAAGGAAGGTAGATATTTTAATTTTTCATATAAAAATATACATTTTTTCCAAGACCACAGTTGCAAATTTCAAATTTAAAGATTCATGTTTTCTGCCCCCCCCCTCCAATTGGGTATCAAACACTGGTTTGAGAGATATTTGCTGTTACCAGGCATTGGGGACTAGGTAAAAAAAAATTAGCGAAGAGAAAGCAATGATTCTGATTAAGTAAATTCCATTGAACTCTTTCTAGTAAGCATTATTCAGGTCATGAATGCTAATTTGTCCTGCAGGGGGCTGTGGGTAATTACGCAGAAAAACTATCAGCTTTATTGAGTTGCTACAGAACAGTATTACTGAATGGTACACGGTAAAGGAAGACAACCTTGATGTGTACTCACAGAAGTGGGTATTTTTTTTTCCCCTACTGGGAAGATTTGATAGCCTGGATAGAAATGATAAAAAATGGCATTTTGTTTAGAAAAATAAAGGCTCGTCAGCGTTACTTCCTGTTTCATAGTCAAATAAAATTCCTGACAGGCACAGACATATATCTGAGAAGTGCCACCAAAATACCCAAACAATTTTAGCTTCGTGCATATTTAAAATTGTGTAGAATCAGAACCATCTTAAAAAAATGAAGCAAATATGGCACATTGGCCGTATTCCAGCAACTCCACAGAACTGCTGACATTACTAAAATCTAGATAATTTAGTCCCATATGGGAATCCATGCCACAATTATGTTGTCCCTGCTCTGACACAGCCCTGATTTTGCACTTCTTTAAGCCTAGCTTTTTATAATCTTAATTCCCTTCACCAATAAAGCAATTTGCATTCACATAGTCTTCCTGGCTAAGACAGAAAGAAGAAGAAATCTGTTATATGACCTTGGTCTCTGTACAGTTGATTACAAGGAAACAAACTCTTCAAGTAACCCATACTCTCATCTTTTTTAAACTGATGTGAAACATCACACTATAAACTGTGGGAGACTATCCGCAGCAGGCGGGAAACTCACATATTAAAATGTAGGAGGCTCACATGTTTAAAATCACTTGGTTTGCTCATTTAGCACGATGAGGTAAAATCTATACTGAATTCATACAGACATGCATCATGAACAAACACCTCCATACTAAAGAGAGAACTTTTCCTCTACACCCAAAATGGAAAAAGCTACCCCAAGTCGATGAGATTTAAGAAGTTGTTTTTACAGCTCCCATCCTTTACTGAAATAATTTGAAAAATGTGCTTGCTTGATTCACTCAGGCTTATGCCGACACTTCATAAGTGTAACAAAAAGTAATCATTTCCAGAACATTGTTTTCTCTATAATTTGGTCCAAATAGTGTCAAAGTTAAATATTCACATGAAATATGTTTTTCTTTCTGCCTCACCTTGCCTGCCTTAAAAGACAAAGCAGCACAGAAGAATCATGTGGAAAGTATAATCGTATCAAACAATTAAACTGATGGAAAAAGTGAGATTACTAATTTAAAAAAATCCCTTTCCCTAATGCAAAGCAAATAAAAGGTGCAGGGTACCGATACTAATCAACAGCAATGCTTTTAGAGGACCCAGAGATGTGTACTGAAAAGTCTGTGGTCTTCTTTAGTTATGCCCTTGGTCGAAAGGGAGATGGCATCTCTCTCCAGGTACCGGTAGCATTCTGATTGCCAATGATTATTTATTTTGGCTGCAGCTACCTGAGACATTCCATGTTATTTTAGATTTCCTAGAATGTTTACTTTAAAGGTAGGTATCTGTTTTATTTATTATTATTATTATTATTATTATTATTATTTTTGTTTTGTCCAGGCTCAGGAAAGAGCTCCATCTAGTCTTTGTTTACACTTGCATGAAGCACCCAGCTTTGGTTAAGATGTGAAGCTTGATTGTGTTCTGAGTTAATATGATTAAGCTTGCAGGACCTGCTCTTCATTTACTTTCTTGTGAAAACTTGTAGGTACTCACATATCAAGCCCAGAAAGCTATTTTTTTTCCTTGTCAAATAGTTTTTTTAAAGGACCTGAAAAAGGCACTGACTATGAAAAAAGACAACCCAATAATGGAGAGTTCAAACTGTTCATGTGTACTAATAATGAAATCCACCAAAGTATTTTTCATTCTTTCTACACCTTGACAGTGATAAAAAGGAGCCAACATCACTTGTCCCCCCCAACGGATTAAAAGCGGCTCTTGGTTTTCACTGTAACTATAACCTATGTCTAGTAATACCATTTCAATAGAATTAAAAAAAATCAATATTATCACCAATGCATATCTTCTCTGGCTCTGGCCTTGAGAATATAAAATTGTTTTTTTATCATGGCTCATTTTAAGGGAAAATGAGTACCATATGTATTTCACATATAGTATTAAAGAGTTTGAATGAGTATGTTTGTCAGGTTAACACTTCTGGTTTTAATAAGGAATTCTGTTTTTCAGCCCTCTTTTCCTTGCTCACCTAGGACCTAATCTACCGTCCAGACTCTGAGAAACTTCCCTCCAGTGGGCAAAAGCGGGCCGCGGGGGTCCTCGTCCAGCGGGCTTTCCGCTGGAGGATGTGCATCTGAGAAACAGCATTCTATTCAGCCTTGGCATATTGTTACCACGCCGAACACAGCCAGCTCTTTAAGTAATACTTATTAACACGAATGCTAGTTTAGTCTAATTGAGCTCATTAGCAGGGTAACTCCTTTGATTTCCAAAGAGGCATCAGGACGCTTGCACCCATGGGTCGTCCCAGCCGGTTCATGACCATCGGGCGGTTCACGTTTGCTCCTCGCCGCGGAGTTTGCTGAGGGAACAGAAACTGAATACACAGCAGAGCTCCACCAACTTTCTCCCCCCGACTTGAGCGTCGGTGCCAGGACAGACCTGGGGTCTGCCTTCATCCGTCGTCACCCTGGCACGCCCTGGCTCCCTGGCACGCCCTGGCTCGGGTGGACTGGCCAGGGGGAAGAAAGCGGTTCCGGGCATGTGGTTCGCTAACTCCTCGCGTACCGTGGCGAGGGGCTGCTGCCTGGACACGTTCCTCCTGTTTGCACACAAGCGATGGCTGGTGCAAACAATTCCGCAGAGAGCCTGCCTGGCACAGTGAGTCGGGGCGGCAGCTCAGCTTCGTGCCCCGTTGTTAATCCATTTGCTTTACATAAAAGATGGAAAATAGGGCTTTGTTGTGGGAGCTAGTTCTTGGGGCTCTGTGGGAAGGAGTCCTTTTTCATTCTTTTTGTTTTTTGTTTTGTTTTGTTTTTTAACAGTTTCTAACCTCATAATGCTTCTTGTTAGGAATCTGGTAATATGATTTCTACCACGAGGCAGGCAGGCCTCGGGTTTACAGTAAATGCATGGAGCTGTCTGTCAAAATGCTGGGTCTTCCGCTTCGGTGACAAAGCTGTATGGGGACGGGGCAGAAGGTCAGTACAGTGTCGGTGGGCAGATAGAGTGGTGAAGAAGGAGCCGGGAAGCAGCTTTTTTGTGTGTTCCTAAGAGAGGCGGCATCTTTTTTTTTTTTTTTTTTTTTTTTTTTGCCATGTCACTGATGTATTTTTTTTTTCTAAGAGATTTCCCACGAAAGGAAGACAATACACCTTGAGCCGAACAAGGGCTATGTTGTCCCCAAGAGAAGCAGAAGCCACCAGACCTTAAGATGCAGTTAATGGGGTGTCAGAGTTGCAAGCAGGCTTGTTGGCTTTGTGTGTTTTTGTGCATTGATCTCCGATTCATTTTGGCACTTGCGGCACTCCATTACTCTAGATTTTAATCATCCTGAAAGACAGGGATTTGATACACAAGGAGTGTGGCAGTGGTTGAAAGAAAGGAGGAAGCACAGGGCGACTTTAATCAAAATGTGATTTTAGCAGGAGAAGAGGGAAAGAGGAGCTATGATATTGCATACATTAAAAGATGGAAGAATTGCTCCATTAGCGGATCAAAAATTTCTTGAGTTGAGCCTCCAGGAAAAGGGCACATAGGCTGGGAGTGTTTTGAGCTTAGTTGTACAAACTAAGTCCTGAAGCTATTTTCAAACTAATATTTAATATATATTCTTAGTGAGTATTTCGCCTTCTAAAGGTTATGTCAGAGGTAGATCTGGAAAATTAATGAAGGAACAGAGTTTGCAACATTTCTTGTGAGGTGTCTATACCCTCATCTGTGGTCCCCACATTGCACTGGAGAAAGTTGGCAGGGCCGGGTTCTAGGGTATAGGACCTGGGCACATGGCCTCAGGATTTAATGCTCTGCTGTCACAGTCTTGAAATTCCTTTTTTTTTTTTTTAAATAATTGTGGACTGTGCTTTATTATGAATGGTATAATCAGATGGATATAACATGGCATCAACCAGTGAATATCTTGTATGGAAACAACTTGTTTATTCTCCCTTTCTTTAATCCAAATTTGATGCTATTAAGCAATTCCATTGTTTAAATTGACTATTAAGGGGCGCCTGGGTGGCTCAGAGGGTTAAGCCTTTGCCTTTGGATCACGTCATGGTCTCAGGGTCCTGGGATCGAGCCCTGCGTCCGGCTCCCTGCTCAGTGGGAAGCCTGCTTTCCCCTTTCTCTCTGCCTGAAGCTCTGCCTACTTGTGATCTCTGTCAAATAAATAAAAAAATCTTAAAAAAATAAATTGACTATTAAGATCGGAGACAGTTTGATTTATCAGGACATATTTCCCATTAATTAGGCTTTCTTTTCTGCCTCTTTCTGTAAATTTCATTCAGTCCTCCATTTCTCCTGAGATATAATTGACCTAGAATGTTGTCTAAATTTAAGATGTACAGTGTGGTGATCTGATATGTATATATTGTGGAATGATTATCACAATAAGGTTAGTTAAGAAATCCATTGTTTCACATAATTGTGCTTTATTTGTGGGTGATAAGAACATTTAAGACCTACCCTCTTAGCAACTTTCAAGTACATAATATTCTTTTTTTTTAAAGATTTTATTTATTTATTTGACAGACAGAGATCACAAGTAGGCAGAGAGGCAGGCACAGAGAGAGGGGGAAGCAGGCTCCCCACAAAGCAGAGAGCCCAATGCGGGGCTTGATCCCAGAACCTTGAGACCATGACCTGAGCTGAAGGCAGAGGCTTAATTCACTGAGCCATCCAGGCACCCCCATAATAGAGAATTCTTAACAATAGTCTCCACACTGGGTATTAGATCCCTGGAACTCATTTATCTTCTCACTGGAAGTTTGTACCCTTATCCAAAATCCTCCCATTTTCTCCACACCCCACAGTCCATTCAGCCCTTCTTATTTTCTGTTTCTATGAGCTTGGATTTTTTTTTTTTAAGATTCCATATAGAAGTGATATCATACAGTATTTGTCCTTCTCTGCCTGACTTAGTTCACTTACCATCATGCCTTCAAGGTCTATCCATGTTGTTGCAAATGGCAGGAGTGTCTTCTTTTTTTATGGCTGAGTAATATTCCAATATGTTTCCCATGCTTATCTATATAGCTATATAGATATAATATCTATCTGTCATATATACAGATATCACACTTTCTTTTTCCACTGTCATTTATGTTGTTTCCATGTCTTGGTTCTTATGAATAATGTTGCCATGGACACAGGGCACAGATATTTTTTTTTGAGATAGTGATTTTATTTTCTTCAGATACATACCCAGAAGTGGAATTGCTGGCTCCTAAGGCAGCTCTATTTTTACTTTTTGGAGGAATCTCCATACTGTTTTACATAATATACATACAAATTCAGATTCCTGCAGACAATGCACCAGGGTGCCCTTTTCTTATAACTTGGTGAACTCTTGTTATGTCTTGTTTTTTGATAACTACCTAGAATTCTAATAGGTGTGAGGTGATATCTCAATCAAAATCTCAGTTTTAACTTACGTTTCCCTGATCATTAGTGATGTTGAACATTTTTTCAAGTACTCTTGGCATTTGTGTCTTCTTTAGAAAAATGTCTAGTCGAATTTCCTGTCCATCTTTCACACAGATGATGAGGAGGAGGATTGTTATTGAGTTTTATGAGTTCCTTATATATTTTGGATATTAAATCCTTACTTGACATATGGTTTACAAATATTTTCTCCCACTGCCTCTTCATTTTGTGAATTGTTTCTTTTGCTGTGCAGAAACTTTTTAGTTTGTTGTATGAAATTCTTTTGTTGATTTTATCTTTGGGGACGCCTGGGTGGCTCAGTCAGTTCAGCATCTGCCTTGGGCTCAGGTCATGATCCCAGAACCCTGGGATCGAGTCCTGTATTGGGCTCCTTGCTCCATAGGGGGCCTATTTCTCCCTCTCCCTCTGCCTGCTGCTCCCCCCGCTTATTCTCTTTCTCTGTCAAATAAATATAATAAAATCTTAAAAAAAAATAATAATGTTATCTTGGAACTTGTGTTGTATGAAGTGAACTCCACTAGAACAATGGAGCATAAACAACACCAAAGGAGATGTATGTGGTCCATGAGTCTGTTGTTCCTTATCTCCCATGCACATAGACCATTTGTGGTGCCCCATTGGGCACAGAATTTCAGTGGACCCATAATGCGTGGGAGAATAGTGAATTTAAAAGTGAGCACAAGGTAAGGGGGTTACATCTGTCACTGAGGTTGTGGTGATAATGATGACACGGAAAGAAAATAAATTATAGAGCAACACGTAGCTCTTTTCCAGTTCAACCTTTCCTACTCTTCAGTAAGATACAGAGTGACTATAGAACGTGCATGTATCAAGAAGTGAAATGAAAACAATTGAGTCAGTTTTCACTGTTCTGGTAAAAATAAAATGCATATACATATCTAAGCTACAAAATAGGAATTGTGTGATTTCAGTGTTTCCATGTGACTTAAATGCTCTTATATATGCATTTAAAATGGGCATTGCAGAATATAAAATTGAATGGTAAAATTCATGCTAATTTAAAATTTACTTAGAATGGCACGAAATAGCAAATAAACACCAATGTAAGTCACGAGAATGGGGCTGTGGAGGAAAGGAAAAGAAATCTGTGTATTTTAGGACCTTTACTACCAGTTTCTCCAGTTTTGTGAACAATATGCCCATATTTTAATTTTGCACAGAACTCCACAAACTATGTGGCTGGCTCTGAAACTGGGAGATAGTTCTACCAGAGAAATGGAAAATAGGATGTGTCCCCAAGTACTATAAGACAAACGTTCCAGCTTTCTAAATTATTTTATCTTGGAAGGAGTCATTCAATCTTGATCACAACAGTAGTAAATGGAACCCCTTCTTCTGGTCTGAAGAATCCACTCAGGCAGCAAACATGTCAGTGCCCTGTCATCATTCCACTCAACACAGCTCAGCAACTTGATAGCTACCTTTCTGGTTATGACAAATAATGTATGACCAGTGGATCCTATGTGCTACCTCCTTTGTGAGGAGCAAGATGAATGGCCATCGTACAATGTGAAAGAGAGGACTTGAAAGAAGCACACTTCCAGAACATGCAGTCACCGAGGAAACTGTCATTAATTAGAAGCCAAGGAACAAACAATTCGTAAATTAATTAGTAAATGAACAGTGCCCTAGAAGCCCCAAATAGTTAATTTACCACGAGGAGATAAGCTATTCACCCATCCACATTGGTAAAATTGGTCCCTTAATAGAATTGCTTAAAGCTAGTGTGTCTGTGTAGAACTTCCTTATCAATATTAAGTCTCCTCTGTTGAAGAGAAAGTTCAAAGGGGCTTCCTCTAGAAGGAGTGTTTAGTTCTCATATTCCTTGTATGCTGCCATTTGTCCCCCAGAAACTGATCAGATCAGCACATCTCACCTGTGCCTCCTGTCCTCTCATCCTTGACCACTTTCTCTAAAAAAGCAAGCAACCCTTTCCCCTTGCTCCCTGAAAATTTTTTACATTGCACTTAACTCTTTCTGACACATTATATATAGTACTTGTTTTGTTCAGTCTCAGTCTTCTCCTCATAATATAGTTGGACAAAGCAGAGTCTTTGTCTTTTGTTCACTGCTATATCCCCAGAGCCTGGAACACTGCCTGGTTGGAGTAGGCGCTCTATGAACTAGGAGATACTTCTACCAGGGAAATGGAAAATGGGATGTGTCCCCAGGTACCATAAGGTAAACTTTCCAGTTTTCTAAATTATTTTATCTTTGATGAATGGGGGTGGGGGAAGAAAAGGAGTGATTGAAGGTCAAAAGACTGGATTAAACAAAACACAACTATCTTCTTTATTGCGGGACTTAATAGGCCTTTGATAGCTCGATGTTCATTGTCAATCTCTAACAGAGATAGAATGCACAACTCAGCTGGGCCCTGGGACTCTTTTCTTCCCCACTTAGAACAATATTCTGTGGAACACATTTTGGGAAATATCATCCTAAGTGGTAATTATTGACCTCACAGAATTGTAAATGAACATTGTACCAGAGTAAAATCCACCTCTTCTCTTCAAGTTCTTAGTATTTTAGGAAACAGCCTTTCTTGGGCTGATTAGAAAGGTACTGCCATTGGGGTCTTGTTCTTTCCAGATTCATCACATTCTTGAATTTCACACTAAAGAAGTTTACTCTTAACCTGTATTTGATGTAAATGCCACAGTCTTGGTCCCTGTGCCCTACTGTTTTCTGCATTTCCTATAATTCTGCATGCTTATCAGTCTGGATCTCTCAGAACAGGAACGGAAATGCTCCCAGGCAGAAGGAAAGGGCCCTTTGCACCTGTAATGATCTTTAGCACAGTATTTAGGCCTTGTGCACCATGTGGTGCTCTCTAAATGATTTTAATGAAAATGGCATAATGATATTGATCCCCTATTAATGAACAGCAGCAGAGGTGATTTAAGAATGTAAAAACAAAATAAAATAAAAAGTCAAGGTTTCTCAGTTCCAGGCTTCAGGACCACACTGTTATAATTGATGTTCATGTTGAAACAGAGACACGCTCTGTACCTAGATGAGTGAACCAAAATACAAATATGATAAGGTATACAGTTCACTCTCAGAACAGATAGGGCTTCCCTGGTGGTCTAGTGGTTAGGATTCAGTGCTCTCTCTCTCACTCTCAGAACAGAGAGTGAACTATTACTGAAGCCAGATGTCAAGTTATAGCAACCAAAATAACTTGCCTTGCACTCTCAACACACACACACGAGCTGACCAGACACTTAGTAAAAATCACATAGCAGAAATATTGCAGAACAGTAAACCAATAAGTTATTAGGAGGGACTTCTAGACAAATCATCATAAGTCCGTAGTTAAACCCATAAAAATTTGCTCATAATTTGAGGGCTAAAGTGTTGCATTTATTAAAAGAAGTGAACAGAATCAATTTTATAAATATAAATACTTTCATACTGGCATTTCTCTAATATGGACATCAAATCTATCCTTAATCAATTAACACTGCAGAGACTAATCGTGAGGGTACTAATGAGCACCTTCAGTTTCTAGGACAGAGGGTATGAATCCAATACAAGGAATTTTTGATCTAGTTCGAACATATTACCATCAATTGACGATCCACAACTGTGAGATTTTACTATAATTAAAGTCAATACGTTTATATGAGTTCCCTTCTGAGTTAAATTATTAGTTCTGAATATCAACTAGTTTTGTGGGGTAGGGGCTCTATATATTTAAGAAACCTACTTTTTTATTGTGGTGAAATACATTTAACATAAAATTTGCTACTTTGGCCATTTTTAAGTGTACAGTGACATGAAGTACATTCATTGTTTTGCCAACTATCGCCACAAACCCATCTCCAGAATTTTCTTTCATCAACCCAAACTGAAACACTGCGCTCATTAAACTACAATTCCTCATTCATCCCTCTTCCCAGCCCCTGGTAACCACCATTCTACTTTCTGTCTTTATGAATTGGTTATTCTAGTTACATTGTATACATGGAATCATACATTTGTCCTTTTGTGTCTTGCTTATTTCACTTTGCATAAAGTCTTCAAAGTTTGTCCATGTTGTAGCTTGTGTCAGAATTTTAGTCTTTTGGAAGGCTGAATAATACTCCATGTTATATATATACCACGTTTTGCTTGTCCATTTCTCTGTAGGTGGACATTTGTTTCCATCTTTTCGTTACGGTGAATAATGCTGCTATAAACATTGGTGTACAAATATCTATGCAAGTTCTTGCCTTCAGTTCTCTTGGGTATATACTGAGAAGTGGAATTTCTAGATCGTATGTACAATTCTATGGTTAGGTTTTTGAGGTCCACAATACTGTTTACACAGTGGCTACGCCATTTTGCATTCCCATCAACGATGTGTTCAATTTCTCCACATTTTCACCACCACTGTTTTCTGTTGTTGTTGTTATTATATAATAGCCATTTTAGTTGGAAACCTTGTTTTACCTTTGTGTTTCATAAATATTTTTCTTCATTTTGTATAAAACTCTGGTGATACAATTTCTAAGTTACTGATATTGAATTGAGGTTTTATTTTTTTTCAGTCCAAAATGTATTATTCTTTCTTTCTCACCAGATCTATTAGTTTTGTTCAAGACAGCATGGTAATACTCTATGTGTTTGTAACAGGGATTATGTTTATATGTGTGTGTGTATAATATTTATATATAATAAATATATAATTAATTACTACCATGCTGTTTTTGGTATGTTGTCAATACTTACTGGCATAAGAATAATGAAAGTGAATATAAAACTACCATAAGAATTATAAAAAGGGTAGTCCAAACACTTTCTTTGGGCACTTGATTTTGTATGTATTTGTAGAAACAGTGGGTTTTTGTTTTTCGTTTTGGGGCTCACTAGCGATGTAGTTAGTATATCTCTTTTTAACTTTTTGCATTCAGGTCAACATTATGCTGCCTCACACAAGCTTCATAAATACAGATGCTTTCTGCCTGAGAGGTTCTCACAAGGGCATAGATTCTAGACGCCAATGATGAAACATGACCTTTGTGAGAACCAACACCAGCAAGATGTTCCTATTAAATAAGACAAACAGGTAGCTTAACGATTTGTGATAATTTTTACAATCAGGTTCAAGTCCATTCTCTCTTCTAAATTGAGTGCAAGGAGGAGATTCATCACCCTGGCCAGTAATTTCATGGCTGGTCTTGCGGCCCTCACCACATAGGCTCCTGCGATCATGTGTGTGAATCATAGCATTTATGCTGCCTAAGGCACTGGCATATGAAAGCACAGCCTACACCCAGCTGATTAAGCTGCAGCATAAAACAACACTTCAGTAGTCAGGAGCATGACAGCCCACAATAGTTTATTGGACCAAAGAGTATAACATTGTAATTTACTTCTCTAATACATGTCATGTTCTCTCTTATTGTTTCCCTTATGGAGTGAAATATGTAGGTAAGAGATTGCTGTACAAGCTTCATGTGTTATGCCCCTCCAAAATTAGAGGGTAACAAACTGTCTTTATTATCCTGTGCCTTTGGTAAGCTGCCACAAATCACAGAAACCACTGCAGGTGAGCATCTAGTGGTTTAAAAAGTCAAGGCAAACTAAAAGACTTCATGTCTCTGCCTGAAGCTATTTTTAAACTACAGTACAGCTAGACACAATTATTATACTTCCTGGCCCTTCCTTTTTATTGTATGTTCCTACCATTTTTTTTCTTTCTTATTGACAGGAAACCAGGATTTATGAAGTCTGGCTCAATGCAAATATTTAAAGACTTAATTTTTTTTTCCTTTCTCCCAAAACATAACAAAATAAGTTGAATGGTGTTTTGGTGAGTTTATTTTCTTTTTAAACTGGAAGTCATGGCTGTTCTCCAGCTGAAAATGGCACTAGTCACAGATAATTTAAGGAGAATAGCTTGCTTGTTTGTCAAGCAAACATGTGTAATCTGATGAAATTATTAATGTCATAGTGTTAACTCTCTTCTCATAAATACAGTTAACAGTGCTGACACTGCAATTATACTCGAATGTTCCGGCTCTTTGCTTATTCGCTCAATCTGTCAGTCCAGTATGGGGGAGACAAATTGTGGTGGGCACTTGACAATGCACAAAAGAGATATAAACCTCTTCTGATTAAACCTTGATGAAAGATTAAACTGTTCTGAATGCTTGCCAGATTCTTGTGATATGACATTTTAAACTGGCGGTAATAAAGTTCTATTCAATGGAGGTTTTTGAAAAAAGATTATAGAGATGACATATATATATCATGCCTCTATATAGATATATCTCTCTCTATAGATACAGATATATCTATATATGTAGATATATCTGTATCTATAGAGAGAGATATATCTATATAGAGGCACAACATATATATCATATAAACCTATGCATATATTAGATAGAGTAAGAAACAGCACAGTCATCTCCTAACTTGGATTCAAATTTTGTAAAGAAGATAATAATCAGGAGCACCTAGGTGACTCAGTGGGTTAAACCTCTGCCTTTGGCTCAGGTCAGATCTCAGGGTCCTGGGATTGAGCCCCGCATTGGGCTCTTTGCTCAGCGAGGAGCCGAGCCTGCTTCCCCCCTCTCTCTGCCTGCCTCTCTGATTACTTGTGATGTCTCTCTGTCAAATAAATAAATAAAATCTTAAAAAAAAAAGATAATATCAGTCCTGATACTGATAGGTTTTTATAGCTTTTTTTTTCTAACAGAAATGAAACAACATATCCTTGAACGTTACCAATATTATCTTTAATCTCCCAATTGTAATAGCTGCTCACAATATCCCCTTCAAGTTGAATGGTTCCCACTTTTATTCTGTAAAATTCTTATTCAAATTTTTACCATACCTATTTGTCAGTACTCAAGAACGAGAAAAGATTTAGTGTATGCACTAATCTTGCTATCATTAAAATGAATTCACATCTTTTCATTGTTGGCTTTGGATCAAGTGAAAATGGACTGGTTCATAATAATGGCTAATGATTATATGGCACTTACTATGTCCCAGTAATGTTCTAGCACTTTATATACTTTAAATCATTTAATCTTTACATGATGTAGCTACTAGTATTTTCCTCCTTTTCAGATGAGGAGACTGAGGCCCAGATAGGTTAAATGACTTGCTGAAAGTCACACAGCTAATAACGAGTTGAGCTGGAAATTTAATACAGATCTGTTATAACATAAAGTTGTCATCAACCTGTAGACTGATGCATAAAATTCATAAAATAATTATAGTGTATATTTTAAAAGCCTATAGCATCATGGACTGATAATTATGAGTATTTATATTAAGAAGTGCACTAACTCGAAAAGTTTCTTTAATTAAAAAAAAAAAAAAGCAAAAACAAAGCAGAAGCTCTTGCTTTTCAATATTCCAGTGCCTGGAGCAAATGCATCCATTAAATGTGAAGGAAAGGGGGAACCCCGACAAGTTGAACCTGGCTACCTAGACCTTTTGGTTGACTTACTCTGAGCAGATAAATTGAAATAATAAAGAAACTGGCAGCTTTCTACACTGTGTTATTACTAAAACCTTGTTGCACATTCAGAAGGAACCTATTGCAAGTCATTCCTGGCCCTTTTGTTCTCTATGTTGTTACAGAAATCGCATAGTTGTGCTTTCTGTTTTCCACTGCAAAACTTGTGTGAGAAAATATCATTTTAGGAGGATGGAGAGGGAGAGAAGAAAAATACTTAGTGTCAGGTAGAAAGGAAAGGGCAGAGCAAATGCGCCAAAGAGAAAAAAAAATCGTTTTCTTTTTTAATTGTGCTAAACAGTTGTTTCCCTCTCTGAAAGTTCATTATATTTATTTGTCATCAGGGTAATTGAGCTACACTTGTTGCTAAGTCTGTTGCTTGCCTTCTGATGAACGGATTCATTAAGTTCATTTCTAATCTCTGTCTTCTAAATTCAATAAGCACTATGAAATTTCTTTCCTTGTATGGGAATTCTAAGGTCTTTTTTTTTCCTCAACAGCTTGAATTCCTGTATTCTGATTAAGATAGATGAAGTATTTGCATTCTATCCATATTCATAATCTTCTTTCAGAGTCAACCTAAAATACCACATTTGTTGCCCAGGCAGACACAGGCAATGTGTTCCGATGGCTCCGTAGCTTTTTGTTTAGATGGATAAGGACCTATCCCTCTTCAAATGCAACAGAAGAGGTGGTCACTAGGTGAATTCAGGCTGTTAAGAAACCAGAACAATCATTGCGTCTTTTGTGTGTGACAGAAACTGTAATTAATGATTTCCCCCCTTTCTTGCTCAAGAAAAAAAAGAGAGATGTGCAGTTGACAGACATTTTATTAATAGTTTCTGCCAACTTGCCATGCATAAAAGGCTTTATTGGTTGCAATGCCAGTGTAAGAAAAGTTCTTTTTGATGAAATGCTCAAGATGGCTGTTTTATGGATGAAAAATGAAGGCAGTCTGTCTACCGCCATTGAAAGTTTGGGTTTCAATAATAAAATTAAAACTATTGTGACATTTCCTATTGTGTTATTTAACCATCTACCTCCCACTGGTCCAATCAATAATAGCTTTACCTAGGTCCTCTCTAGTCAACAAGAAGACCTGCCGATATGGTGTCTCATGGTTAATTTATGAGAAGATTTATTATTGATTAAGGTGTTTATATATTTGGTGACTGCTGTTCTTCCTATAGAGGGGAAACACCTTAGTCTCGTTTTGAGGGTTAAATATTCCCCTTGACAAAAAATGGATGTTTATATCCCTTCAGTAACTAGAAATCTAGGGACTGTACAAGAAAGCAACAAGGAATGTATACCAATGACAAGGTCTCATCAGGTGTGTAGGATAGGACTCTAATTAAGCACCATTTGTTTTCTTGCTTAGCATTTCATTAAAAGCATATCCTCCAAAAGGTTCTTTTTCTCAATATCGGCACATTCGATCCATAGTTACCTGAATTAGAATTTTTCCCCTTTTAAATTTGTTTCATGCAAATTTTTCATGCCAGTTTTTATTGAGAGTAGATGTGTGTTTCAATGATTTCTGCTCATCAGTTAAGAGGGGGAAAACACATTTTGCCACATGGATTCACGATAAAGCAATGAAGGTGCTTCACTGCAGCTCGTTTAATCCTCCATTACACAGGGGTGAGAAGAAAAGGGATATTCAATATTTTAATAAGTCTTTGGACTTTGCTGCAGCCCAAATGGAATTTAGTCAAGAAATGTGAAGGGCAAGGTACTAAAGCATTCTAATCATTGCATTGACCAACTTGCAAATATACTTGCTTTATTTTGTTTATCATCATCATCATTATTAATTTAAACAAACTTCAGTATTTGCCCATACTTTTTACAAACTTTAATTTTTAAAAGTCTTAAATAGCTCATGTTTCGGAAGAAGGCAGGCAGCTGGAAATGTGTGTGCTCTTTGCAACTGATCTTCAAGCAGTCATTCCTTTTCTCTGGGAATTTTTATGTAAGCTCCCTTATTGGGAATATGCTAATGACATCCGCCATGATTACTGATTTTCTTTGAATCGTTATTCCTCTGTGGGCAAAGCAATCAGAAAGGGAGAACAGGAGATTTCCTTCTTGCTTGTATGCCTTCTTCAACCATCTGCTCTATCCTGATTCATTTGAATACGATCTGCAGTTTTTAGATCCTTTGCTCTTACATTCAGAGGCATTTGAAGGCTTAAAAGGAGTTAATAGTTATCTATCTGTGTCACAGTGTGGTTCTCTGATGGGTTCTGAGTGCAAACTTACCTACCCAGGGTTTACATGAGCAGATTAATTTTGTTAAAGTAAAAAATGGTAATGTAGGTTAGCACCTTCATCATATGGGATGTGTCATTTTGAACACTTTTATTATTAATGGCCTTGAGCTCAGGCATTGAAAATATAAAAAGGTAACTGTAATACTTTGTGTTGAAACAAAATATTCCAGGAAAAGAATCGTTGATTCTAAACTTCTCAAGGGGAAGAAAAAGTGAAACTGGACAACTGGAGAGAGCAAATTTGTTAAAAAAAAATAATAATAAATAAATAAATATATATATAATTAAAAAGCTGTCATGATGTATACCTTTTAGGGTAACATTTGTAGGTATTCAGACAAGAAGTCCAGATTAAGAATCAAAACTTTTGGGTGCTAGCCCCTACCCCACAACCAAAGCGTGATTTACTCTCTCTTAGGAAAGTTACTTAATTTCTTGGAGCTTCTGTTTCCTCTGTGGTGACATGAAATGAATGTCATATTCTTCTGCGGTGACATGAAATGAATGTCTTAGGTGATATTTAAGGTTCCCTCCACCAGTGAAATTGTGTGGCCATATTATTTATTCCCATGAAACACACTGCAGATGATGGGAAAGTTACTTTATGGATTTGGTTTTCACATGGGCATTTGATCTCGCCCAGGGAAATTTCAAAATAAATCATCCATCTTCAGAAGAGGGGCTCTGAGCCTCCTGATTACACTTTTAAAAATGATGAGTATGGATGAAATTTTAAAAATGGGACACCATATCTTGCTTCAGTTTACACAGAAGAGATAAATTGCTAAGGGTGTTGCTGATTGATAGAAGCAAAGTCCTCTATTTCAGTGAGAGAAAATCAGCAAGATTCTGACACCCCTAGCAAAACAGAGCTAACTTAATATGCAGAGTTGCCGTTTAGGCAAGAGAGTTTGCAAAACTTGATGCTATTAGGTCAGTGAACGTTGTCAAAACATGAAGGAGACGTGAGTCTGGGAATGTTAATACTCTCTTGTATTCAGCTCATTTAAAATGAAGCGAGCTATTAATGTAAAATTGTCCAGAAAGCACCTCAATCTTGTCCTCCTCACCCAATAATTCCTCTTATTTTCTCCCCATCTAGAATGAGATGGGGAACAACCCTGCTGCCCCCGTCTTTTACACAGTTATGAGATTTCTGAACAAGGATATTGCATCCACTGACCCTCCCTTCTGCTGAGCCCGCTGGCTGTGAATGACCACTGACCACACCCTCCACCTTATAAATGCAATTCTTCTGATTCTGTGTGTTTTCTCTGGCAACCATTACTGATTTGGGTCCTGATTTCTGTTGGATAGTTCTGGTGTGTTACAGACTGAGTGGCAAAGCCAAGACTTAAATAGAAATTACTTCACTGATGTGTTTCGGCTGACCAGAGACAAACTCATGCCCAAAATAACCTCCACTCCCTTCCTTCCACATATCCCAACAAAGGGAAGAAACATACAGCCACTGTCTTCTTTTTTGATGTATTATACAAATAGAATGCTTTTGAGAAACAGGACTAAAAATAGGAGAGCACACGCATATCTTAATATTTCATGAGGTAAAATTTCAGGGGCCTGAAATTAAAGATAGGCAGGTAGCCAGTGATATATGAAGAGAAATGTTTATTACAACCATGGCCTGTGTTTGATGGACAGCAAATATTCTTTCGCTAGTAGTTTAGCTTTTGGTTACAGTAATATACTGTCTTGGAATTGTGACATGCTGGGCAACCTGATATTGTGCCTGCTTAGCTATCAAGCTATTGCATTTACTTTTTAAGGATTTTGTTTGTTTCCTTGATCCTGAAATACAGTTCATAGATCTCCTTGAGGTTGAATGACTGCTTCTTGTAATGGTTAGAGCATATAACATTTAGATGTTGATATTTCTCACTAGCACTAGGCTTACATAGAGAGATATATTGTTTAAAACGGATTTTTATTTTTTTGCAGGTTTTGTTTATCACGTACATATATTTTATATTTCTTTTTAGATTAAAAAATATGCATTACATATTCAATGTCAGAAGAGATCATAATCCAAAGAAGTCATTTTATACTTTTCACATACTCTTCTATTGTGCCTCCCTGTCGTGTCACCCCCCCCCCCCCCCAGCAAATGATCTTCCTGTTCTGTTTCTGGTTGAGGAAGAAATCCAGAAGGGAAGTCTATTCACCAGTTCCTACATCAGCAAATTTCGGATCTACGTCAGTAGCGTGCTCTGCACACTGCTCTCAGCACATCATGACAGTGTCTGGATGGCAATATTAAATGCCTTGCTGTTTAAAATGTCTTTCTGAACACAGATTATTGAACATTATATCCAATTTTGAGGACGATTTTATTCACATGAAATTAGTTTTTCCAAGTTTAGAAACGAAGCATTCTTAGTTTGAATGTGGCTCAGTGATGATTTTCAATGATTAGAAACACATTCATACTATAGCACGTCTGGGCCCAAGAATCCCTCATTTACTGCCCATTTTTCTCCAGCAACAATCCCAGTATTTCTAGGTCGTATTACATTTCGCACTCCCATGTACTCTCGGTCAATAGACTGTCATTATTAGAATAAAGTTCTTTATATTTAACTCAATTTTGAACTTATGAAAGATACACAAGTCTACTTGAAAACTGATATGAAAAGGTGAGTAGAATTTAAAGGGTTCTTCACTTCTTTGGTCATTTTACAAAGACATTTATGTAAAAATGCCTTTATGTATGTTCCACATCTCTTTCTGTCTTTCTTTTTTTAAGTAGTTCAAACCACCTATACAAAGTCAGCCTATTAGGTAAAGATAACCAAAATATTATTGGAAAAGATGGAAGGAATATCACTGGAGATTTGCGGGTTTATATCTTCCTGGAAACAAAACGCATGTGCTCTTTACCGAACTATTTCACTGAATTGAATAAAGTTATTACCATGTGTAGCTAAAAAATCCAGCAATATCTAAGCATTAGTGAGGGAAGTATACTTTAGACTGACATTTGTGTACATTTTTCTGTATCTCCTACAGCCTGTCCATTTTTCAAGTACAGGTTTATTCAGATAACCTCTGCCTCAAACTCTAGAGTATAACCTTGAATGATCACAGGAGTTGACAGCATTATTGAATAAAAAATTTCAGTTCCTTTGTACCCCAGCAGTATTCCCTACTTTCTAATATATCTTTGTTTTTAAAAATTTTATTTAATGCATTTTTTAAGATTTTATTTATTTATTTATTTGACAGAGAGAGACACAGTGAGAGAGGAAACACAAGCAGGGGGAGTGGGAGAGGGAGAAGCAGGCTTCCCTCTGAGCAGGGAGCCCAATGAGGCGCTCGATCCCAGGACCCTGGGATCATGACCCAAGCCAAAGGCAGATGCTTAATGGCTGAGCCACCCAGGAGCTCTCTAATATATCTTTAAATGGATTTTTATTGCTAGAACTTCAGATGTAATTAGGCCCCTTTTATTTTCATTTATTTATTTATTCAGCTTTAAATTGATACAACCATTAGCTCTCCCTGATACTGGTAGCCATATCACTTCCTGCCTCCTTTCTAAAGTCTTTTTTCTTTTTAAGATATTTATTTATTTTTGAGAGAAAGAGCATACAATGTGAGTGTCTAGGTGCAAGGGGCATCGGGAAAGAGAGAATATTGAGCAGATTTTGGGTTCATCATGGAACCCCTCCAGGTACCTCTTCTCATGACTTGGAGATCAAGACCTGAGCTAAAACCAAGAATCTGACACTTAACTATTTGTTCTACCCAGGCACCCCTCCCTTCTAAGGTCTTAAGACTTTTTTAAAAAAGAATTATTGGGGCACCTGGGTGGCTCAGTGGGTTAAGTGCCTGCTCAGGTCATGATCTCAGGGTCCTGGGATCAAGCCCTGTATCGGGCTCTCTGCTCAGCAGGGAGGCTGCTTCCCCCTCTCTCTCTGACTCTCTCTCTGCCTGCCTCTCTGCCTACTTCTGATTTCTCTCTCTCTCAAAGAAATAAAATCTTAAAAAAAAAAAAAGAATTATTTATTCATTTATTTATTTGAGAGAGGGAAAGTGTCGGGAGAGGGGCAAAGTGAGATAGGGAGAGAGAGAAAGACCCAAGCAGATTCTGGGCTGAGCATAGAATCCCAGGCTCCATCTCATGACCTTGAGATCACAACCTTAGCCAAAATCAAGAGTTGGATGCTTAACCAATTGAGCCCCCCCAGGTGCCCCAAAAGACTTAAGATACTTTCAAGCAGGTATACATTTTGATGAAGTTACTTTTTCTCTGTTGAATCAATAATCACAAACTAGAATTAAAAATTAAATAAGAATGGGACGCCTGAGTGGCTCAGTTGGTTAAGCAGCTGCCTTCGGCTCAGGTCATGATCCCAGCGTCCTGGGATCGAGTCCCACATCGGGCTCCTTGCTTGGCAGGGAGCCTGCTTCTCCCTCTGCCTCTGCCTGCCACTCTATCTGCCTGTGCTTGCTCCCTCTCTCTCTCTCTCTGACAAATAAATAAAAAAAAAATCTTTAAAAAAAAATTAAATAAGAATTAGAAACAAAATTAGAAATTTATCACTTGTAAGTCTGCCAAATGTGAGGTTGGTTTTCTAACTCATATATGCAAAGCATGAGAAACACATGCACATCTCTGTGTTGTCTAAAGACAATTTAAGGAAGATTTCTATAACTCTGGAAGTGAGAGATGAGTTCAGAGTTATACATGCTACTTGGGGAAAAAAAATAATGATATAGAACTTGATATGCATTTTAAATAATTTGCAACAGCACTATACACTTTATTGAAATTTTATCAATTTGTAGTAGATATTCTGCATTGATCTATAAATAATTGGATTTTGCTTTTAAATTTTCAGAACACATATAGTTTTATTCATCCAAATAGTTAATACTTATTACAAAGATGTTCATTTTTTTTAATTTTATTTTTTTAATTTACTTGATAGACAGAGATCACAAGTAGGCAGAGAAGCAGGCAGAGAGAGAGGAGGAAGCCGGCTTCCCGCTGAGCAGAGAGCCTGATGCGGGGCTCTATCCCAGGACCCTGAGATCATGACCTGAGCCGAAGGCAGAGGCTTAACCCACTGAGCCACCCAGGTGCCCCAAGATGTTCATGTTTTATGATTCTCTTTTGGATTGCCTCCAGAGGCAATTTATGAACCATACAAAAAGAGCAGTTCTTTTTTTTTTTTTTTTTAAGATTTTGTTTATTTATTTGAGAGATAGAGCAAGCACGAGGAGGGTGAGGGGCCAAAGGAAAAGCAGACTCTCACTGAGCAGAGAGCCCTGCTTGGGGCAGGATCCCAGGACCCTGGGATCATGACCTGATCCAAAGGCAGAGGACTAATCCACTGAGCCAAACGGGTGCCTCAGATTAGTTCTTTTCAACGAATGAGCAATGTGCTAGGAGTTGATACAGAATGATGATTCTGTTTGAAGTGTATCAAACATCTGTTTGATTCCTGACTTTGAGAAGTTCATGGTCTAGAGGGAATATCAGTGACGTTTTAAACAGATGACATCAATCAGCTACAGTGAAGGCCGACACAAGGACGTGCACACAGGGGTTTTGGTCCCATGTGCATTGTTTGGTTTGTTTTCTCATCTGATTCCCTGAACAAGTAACAAGTAACTCTTGTCTGTTTTCAAAACCAAACGCCTCTCAGAAATTACCACCTCCTCCTGTTAAGGATGTTCAAAGGAAAGATTTGGGCACATTTTCCTAAGAAAGCTAGCACAGTGACTTAAATACAGAAGGCGTTAGAAAACTATCGAGGCTGCCCACGGGCACGAAGCATGAAGAAGGTGTGCGGAGGGCAGAGGTGCTGGTTCAGTAGATGTCTGATCTCACATGGAGGTTAACTCTGAGTCTTTACTTGTACGTGCTGATGGCCTTTGATCTTCAGTCGTTCACTTGATTCATCATTTATACATGATTCATTGATAGGTGAATCAGGCTGGACTGCTAATCAATGTTTACTTGAGTGGATCTGATTCTCTCTTTCCCAAATGTTTGTGTATTCATCATGGAGGCAAGGGCAGTGTGCCTCAGCAACCTTCTCACGCAGAAAGGTCACAAGACTGGCACTTGTTGATAACTCTGTGTACTCTACAGTGATGCTGTCTAAGAAATTATCATTTCCCTAGGAGACTTGACTTCATTGCTCTTGAGGCATCCTAGAAACATCTTTTTAAAAAGAAAATACTGCATTTAAAGCAAGGCATGGAAATACCATTTAGACCATATAAAGGAACGTTTTGATGTTCCTGTTTTTATTCTGCTTCAATTTCAAATACACTTCAAAGTACACCATTGTAATATATGACAGAAAAATTTTGTCATAAACAGATTTCTGAAATTATTTAACATTTTAAAACGGGAGCAATATGGACACTCCAGGCTTTTTATTTGAGGTAATTATGCCTTTTCAAGTAACCTCTTCTTATAGACCTTTATCATTTCCCCTCTAAATTCTTCTGACCTTAAAAATCCTCTAACGATTTTGATTTTTTCCCCCTAGTTTCTAATTACTGCATGTCACGGAGGTAGGTAAACCTATTTTCATTATTCAAGCATATTTTTCCCCATTTCAGTTCCTTGCTTTTCTTCTTTAGACTCAATTTCTCTGTCTAAGCTGAACTAATACTGTTCTATTGAGCAACATTTGAATATTATAGTTTGTTATACATTCAGCATATTGTATATTTATTGTTCTGTGATACTCTCTGTTTTTCTTCTGAAGTTTTCCTCTAAATCTAGTTTCAGGCATAATTACTAAAACAAAACAAAACTAGATTTTTCAGACATTTTTATGGGTATAATCTGTCAATTGCTTATACTAACTTTACTCAAATTTCTGTTATGGAAAGGGTATCTGAGATATGCAAAATTACCAGTGTTAAAGAAGAACAAATAAATGCTATTTGGGCATTTCAAAATTGTTTTCTTAGTATAGTGCATGGAAAGATGGAAAATCAGCACATCAGAATACATTTTCTCTTCTAAGACGGCTATTTTTTTTTTCCTTTTAAGATGCTTTGTGCCAGGCTGTCCTGCTTGTGAAGTAAAGAATGAAAATGCTGCCTACACCGTGGATAAGATAATCTACTGTACAGAGTTCATAATGGAAATACAACTGAACCACATCATAGTTAAGGAAGAAAACGAAACGTGGCTCTCCTGCTACTGACTTTATCCAGCAGTAAAGAGAAATCCTTGCAAGTGTTGTTTACACAGTATGAAATCCTCACAGAGTCATAGTGGAGCATGTCTGATATCTGACCCAGGCTTTAGGGCTCCTTAAACACCTGTGGATTTATGCAGTTCAGATGTCTGCAAGGGCACGTGTGGAAGTTCATTCAGAAACCTGGAGCCCAAATAAAATGATCTGATGACATGGGCAAGCTGTTTGATTCCTCTGTAGTCCAATCAGTCTTTTGAATTATAAAAGAGAGTAAGATTTAAGAATGTGTTCTTTAAAAAAAAAAAAAAGTTCTGTAAAGAGTCAGATTTAACAAGGAAACACAGATGCATTTTTTTTTATTTCATTGTGTGATTTTGCTCAATTAGTCTTTAAATATATTTTCAAATTTAAATTTATAAAAGCCAGATCATCAGGGGATTGGGTCCCCCACGTTACCTGTGTGTAAGTAGCCCCCAGCAGGTATACACAAACATCTGGTGAGAGGAACTGGCCCTTTTATACTGAAGACCTTCACAATTTAAACATGAAAACTTATACCCTTTAGAAACTTATACTCTTTAAAAATGATCAAATATAGCCACAAAGTTGTCTTAATTAACTCCATCACAATTGCTTTCTTTTCAGGATTTGATTTCGTCTTTTGAAAATCCGAGACACCATGATTTAGAGAAGTTCAGTCTTATTCTAAAGAGTTTCAAATGAACTTATAATTGTTAAACATGTGTCTTTCCATATGTCTTTAAAAAGTTTTATGAAAGGGAATATGTTTGAAAATACCTTGTTTAAACTCAAATTTCAAGTCACATCCAATGTAAAAAATAGCCTGGTCAACTTCTCTCTTATTTTTAAACTCTAATCAAGCTATGCTTGACAGTATGTGTGGAAATGTCTGTAAGACCACTATACCTGGCGTCTTGATTCTGTTTACACATGGCTAAGACGTATTTTTTTTTCTTCTGGAAAAGAATATATAATCCTATGCAGGCTTGGGTTTTACTTAAGGTTATCAGTGAAAGAATGAATTACCCTGAAATAGAAATAGCCATCAGATACTGATTGGCTCTCTATATACTGTTCTGTTCCCTCTTCTGCTTCCTCTCTCCACCCCCTTGCCTTTTAAACTTACCCCAGGAATATTCTATTATTTGTCAATATACTTCTTTGCTTCTAAATGCACAAAAGTGCTTGGGCATTTGTCTTGGCTGCTCTTTACTTTTTCTGGCAGCTTCATCTGTCCTATCTTGTTAGGATGTAACACCATGAATCTTTTTTAAATGCGTTAAAAAACATGCAATATGCAAGGCACTGATCACTCCTAACTTGAACTTAGAGGTCTAAAGAATGTTCCAGGGGAGGCTGCATAAAACAGACATAGTTTTAGGAACAATTCTATGACATCCCCATTAGTTTGAGTTCAGGTTTCATAAAATACCCGATGGAGAGTTGTTTTATTGGCGGGTCTAGGTCCTGAGGATGACAATTTGTTTCCCTTTGTGGTGTCATGCGGCAGTTAACTTTCTTTCTTTCTTTTTTTTTTAAGATTTTCATTTATTTATTTGACAGATAGATATCACAAGTAGGCAGAGAGGCAGGCAGAGAAAGAGAGAGAGAGAGAGCAGGAAGCAGGCTCCCCTGCTGAACAGAGAGCCCAGTTCGGGGGCTCGATCCCAAGACCCTGAGATCATGACCTGGACTGAAGGCAGAGGCTTAACCCAGTGAGCCACTCAGGTGCCCCAGTAGTCAACTTTCTATGGGGGAGTTTGGAGACAAGCCAAACAAGTAAAATAAACCCACAAATTTGGGCAAATTCAAATATAGATAGATAGATAGATAGATAGATAGATAGATAGATGATAGATAGATATTAGATGGGAGGGAGCAGGGGGAGTCAAAGAGGAGGTGATAACCAGTTTAAATAGAGTGGCATATAATAACTCTCTGCGGTCAATATAAAAGGGAAGGATGTGTATAACATAGGTGTAAGGCTTAAAATGATTATTCATAAGAAGGAATTTTGTCACATCTAGAAAAAGGACACTAGATAATATCTGCTGGTTCGTAAGTATGAAGTAAAGATGTATTCATGCAGTGACATATTTTAATAGTTTTATAATTGCTACTATTCTCCTAGCAAAAAATACTAATAGTGATGGAAACACAAGTTAAAAGTAAAGGAACTGAAACTAATATAACATTGAATGTCAACTATACTTCAATAAATTTTTCTTTTTAAGTAAAGGAAGAACACTCAGTGAATTCTCACAGTATAAAGTGGAAATTTCCAGAAATTTCAAGTATTTGGGCTTCATCTTCAGAATCACATAGCTCAAAGGAGGTATAAATGGCAATCAGTCTCACTTCTTTATAATAATTTATATGTGCCAGTTCAAGACAGGAAAAAAAAACAGTAATTATGTATTTTTAATTAACTTTTTTCTGATCAACATGCATTACTTGGGTAGTAAAAGAAGAATATACATTTTTAAGGAGATACTGAAATGAATCCCCCATTAGCCCTTTCCCAAAGGGAAAGCAAGGCAGAAACATGCCAATGCCTTATTCAGACTTCTTTGGGGGGCCACAAACTATATTCTGCTCTTTATGTCAGAAATAACCAGTATCTGTTTCTACTGAACCAGATAATTGATTAATGCACTCATAACACCGTTAAAATATTGAACAGTTTGATATTTTAAAATAATATAGGCAGTATGTGGGTTGGAATTTTTTTGCCCCAAGGCAACATTCAACCTTGTATAGATTCCATCTTTACAGGCTGAAAGAAGGATTAGTAAGGACTGTTAGGAGACAGAGAGCTGCAGAAAACAGAAGTCTTGGTCCCGGTGTGTCTGGAAACCTCAGTGGAACACAGAGATGTGGGAAGGTCCTAAGGATTCACTAGTAACTGGCTTGGAAAGATGGGAAGTGGATATGGGTGAGAGGAAAGGAAGAAACAGGGAAGGACTAAACATTTAGGGTGGAGGGTGGAGTTAAGGAGGAGGAAAACAAGAGATCTATATAGGTGTAGCTATGAAGTAGTTGCATGTGATCTGCCTTTTTCAAAGTGTTTTCTGACCCTCTTTGAAAACCATTCCATGCTGTAAATGGGGCCAAAACTGGGTTAGGGAACATTGTAACCTCATTTCACCTTATTTAGCTATGTGCCAGAGATCTCAGCAGGTAGTTCAATTAACTCCCACTAGTTAAATGAGAGGAAAATGAGGTTACCCAGATTAACAAAACACAACTCTTGGTTCTCTTCCAAATCAGGGGAGGAAGGCTCCTGGCTGACCAAGCTGGTTCAGCCCTGGGCAATTGCCCATTTGCCCAGGGGCTTCTGAGCTAAGGGCCACAGGGCCTTCTGCAACCTCACCAACGGCAGTGGAGACAACCTCAAAGGATGGCTGAAGCTTGAAAAGTGATGTTGAATATTGTATTCTTCCAATTTTCTTCTCTCTCCTTATGGAATTCATGTGTAACCTCCATGGGGACAAGATGTCTCATGGGATTTTACATTTTAGAGAATTTGAATAAGAAAGTTGTGTTTCTTAGACCTTCAATTTTGTGAAATTATTTCCCTATTGACAGTTTATTGGGTTTCTTGGTTTAGAAATCTCAATTAGCTCCTTTATTATTGTCACAAATTGTTTTCCAATATCTGCAGTTATTTTTCGTATGTTTAAAGTAATTGTCACCAGATAATGATAGAAATAACTGGAAATATTTAATGAACAAATACTTTTAGTGTTATCTAAAGTTCAAATTAAATGTCTTTAGTTTGTATCTATTTTCAACTTTAATGAGTAGTTCTATTGACAATGACTGATGTTAACAAGTAAAGAAATGACATAAATGCTGCAATACACCGAAATTCTAATCTGGGAACACAAGAGTTCAGTGCATCTCTTCATTACTGTAATCTATATGTTGATGAAGAGTCATTAGTCATAGTTTATTTATTTTAAGGCAATATATTGCAGTGATATATATATGGGCATGATCAGCAGACTGGTGTAAATTCCTGCACTGGATGGCCTTGCCTCTGTGCCTCAGTTTCCTTATCTGCAAAATGGGCTTAATAAAAACTACACATCAGATAATTTTGTTATGATGATAAAATAAGCTTATAAAAAGCACTTTGTGCTTATATAATAAGTGTTGGCTATTGCTACTAAGCTACCATTATTATTATTAATTATATAAAGCCTTAAAAACTATTTACTTCCTTTCCCCCAATATGTTTATCTATAACCTTCTGCTCTTTAGAAAAATAGTTCTCATCTGTTTTATACAGAGGCAGGGTAGTCTTACACTATATGTTCTAAAATAAAACTTTTTTTTTTAAGTGGAGCTAAAAACTTTTAATTTTTTAAAATATTTTTTTAATTTTTTATAAACATATAATGTATTATTAGCCCCAGGGGTACAGGTCTGTGAATCGCCAGGTTTACACACTTCACAGCACACACCATAGCACATACCCTCCCCAATGTCCATAACCCCACCACCTTCTCCTGACACCCCTCCCTCCACCCTCTCCCCAGCAACCCTCTGTTTCTTTTGTGAGATTGAGTCTCTTATGATTTGTCTCCCTCCCGATCCCATCTTGTTTCATTTATTCTTTTCCTACCCCCCAAGCCCCCCACATTGCATCTCCACTGCCTCATATCAGGGAGATCATATGATAGCTGTCTTTCTCTAAAATAAAACTTCTATTTGACATAAAACTTATATTTCACACTACTTCAGGACAAATTGTCAATTTCAATGTCATACAGTTCCTAGCTGAACAACTGAGACAATTTCAGTTTCACCTAGTAATATTAGGTTAGGCATCTAGGTTTTTGGTATAAAAGAGAAATGAAGTTAACTAACAGTTACCAAGCTAAATATTTGCCCTTTTACATTATTTAGTCTTTAGTTACATGAGTGCGGCATTTCTCTATTTTACAAATACTAAACTAGAGTCTGGGAAGTTCAATTACTAGGCCAAGGTAACATGGTTGATGATGTGTGAGGCCCCTCCTAATGAGTAAGGGCTTCTAGTTAGTTGACCTTGGTGGAGGTTTACTAGGCAAGAGATTCTGGATGAAGGTAAGTAGGTCTGTTTAGAGCCATCTAGCAGGTTAGCCTTGTGTTATAGAACAGACATGGGCTTGGAATCTGCCAACTCTGTCATCAGCTGGGTGACCCCAGCCCACAATGCAGCTTGCCGGAATTTCGGTTTCCTTACCCGTAACATTCAGAATTGTCATGAGAACCAAATTAAATAGTGTCCAGAAAACACTATGCATACAATTTAAGGTATCATTATGACATGTAACGATAATTTTAAAAAGGGTGATCGTGAAGTTGAGAGAATAAATAAAGACATCTGGTAGGGGGCTTAGACTATTATATAAAAATGAAGTAATTTTATTTTGGTGCTTTCATTCTTTACCTCCAAAATTCAGTTATTACCTGATACCTACAGAGCATACAAAAAGGTTTTCGAAGAAATCAAAGAAAAGACAAATATTTTAATCAACTTCAACAACAACAAGAGACATACAGGCTGATTATAAAACAGATAAAAATGCTAGTTATTTAATAACTTTCAAGTGAAATACACATCAAGATAATTTATAAGAAATGATTGAAGAATGATGGCACAGTATTGTTCAGAAAAATAGAAGACCTAAAGTTCTTACATGCTCATTGTGCAGTCTTGGACATTAGCACCTGTATTACTTAGGAAGCACTGCAATGAAACGGAGTGCATCTAGAAAGCTTCTCATTTTTGTCCCATCGAAACAAGAAAAAAAACCAAACCTCCAATAAATGCATGTAGATGCCAGCATTTTTCTCATAACTTGCACTGATCAACAAGCACCACCAAAAATGCTAAAAGCGATCAGCACAAACTTTGAACAGTGATGGCTGTGTAGAGCCTTCCTTTGGGGTGCATATCATTAAGGAGGATCTGAACACTGCTACTATTAATAAGACTATAAATTGTAGCCGATCAAACCAGAAGGAGCCTTGAATGTATTTGCTGGGAATTGCTTAAGGCTCAAACACCAGGGACTTGAAACAAACTGTTCTTATCACCTTTTTCCAAACAGAGATTTAAATTTACAATGAAAGTGCCAGCACCAGCTGCACTTGAAGAAAGCACCACATGTCTCCATCAGCCCCAAGAAAATGGAATGGAGCCCAGTTCAAGCTGGAGGTGTCGTCGTGCTCTAGCCAGCTGGGTGACACCAAGCTGAAAGTGATGAGGTGCTAATTAAAGGGGATGAACAATCTTATTGTAGGCACCTGCCAGTGGCCTCCACGGAATCAGCCAGAGCCCTGGGCATCCCATCTGGCCTGCGGGGCCATGGGAACCACGCGTGAATTTTGGCATTTTTCTTCTGGCACCTCACCTTTCATTATTTTACCCCACTATGGTTTTAGTTGGAGAAGACAACTCCTCTCACCGCTACCCCCCACCCCGTTTACCTATTCTCCTGAGTAACAAGGATCACATGATCCGAGGTGTTAAGCACAGACCCTTGCTGCCAGCTGAGAGTAAAACAATAAAAACTAGATTAAAGTCTTGAAAAAACAAAACAAACAAATGAACCAAACTACATAAATGCAGATATATTGCACCTGGTGGGGGGGGTGGATGGGAGGGGGCAGGAATCATACCCAAACACACAAGGAATGTTCTCTTCAATTTTCCAGCACAGTTTCAGAGTTGTTCCAGTCACCCTGCTCAGCTCTCTTCCTGTTGAAACCACACAGCGTTGGGATGCTGCAGCCAGAACTATGTTATAGGACGGGAGCCTTTAGAAATATTTGCAGCAGCCTATGGTAGCTGCTTTTCAAAGACAGAGAGTATGACATGAACTAAAGCAGCTGAACCACTGAAATAAGAAAGAAAAAAAATCACTTTTTTTCTATTTAAAATTATTAAGATTGTTGAGTACACAGTACATTGATTATCTAATATGCATCATATCTATTAAATGTTCATGGGCATCTGTTTAGTTTTCCATGTGACTAGTAAGCAGACTATTGAATCTATTATCCAAAGGAGGCAGGGAACATTATTTTATGGTGAATTTTAGGAATTTGTGTGATCTAAATTTCTTCTCTACCCCAAACACTTTTTTACCCCCATAGTGCTGAATCTGGAGCCATTACTTTGTCTACAAACTTTTTTCTTTGTGTTCTAATGCCACTTTTAAAGAAGTTCATTGATAAATTGGTTGAAGTCCTTATTCACATAATTTCTATCCATTGTTCCAGTTCTGCTCTCTGTAAAAACAGAATAAACCCACCTCTCCTCATACACATTTCCTTCGGGGTCACACAATGTTACTGTCTCTCAAGATAGTAATTGTTGGTAGGAATTCTGACACTACAACCTAATAACCTAGTATTTTCTCAGGTAAGTTCCTTACCCAGTTAGTGCCTCCATTTCCCCATCTGTAAAATGGTTATCATAATCCCTCTCAGAGTGTTGTCGTGCATCTTATATGATACATCACAAGTAAACCTTAGCAAAATGCACAGTGGGTATTGAGTATTGGTTCAAGAGTAGTTCACCAGGAATGGTCAACCAATCTAGAGAACAAAGGGAAAAGCAGGTCTGTGAACACAGAAGGTATATTTGATTTTGGAAGAAGTTGGACTGAAGTATGTGTGGGACAACCATGGATCTTTCTAGTGGGCAGCTGGAACACAATGTCAACATTTAGGTGGTCTGGACTAAGCAGGTAGACTTGAGTATTGGTGACATAAAAATATGGTTTAATTCATGGTGGTCATGAACATATAGTATCGAGGCCAAACATTTGGAATGAGGATGGAATCTAAGAAAATACTTATAGTCAGAACAGGAGGGTCCAGATGAGGAGCTTGGAAAGACAGGGTGACTTCAGGCAAACATATGGTCTTGTACATTAAAGTAACACAATGTTTTCTGAAAGCAAGTGTAATGAAAGATATTTAATGGTGCGCTGCAAACTGGACATTTAGCAATTCTTTATGTAGGAATTTTGTGAGATTCCAGTGGAATAAGATGAAATCTATTGTAAGGAATTAAGAGGTCCCAGAAGACGAAAAAAGGAAGGTAATTGGGCATACTATTCTTTCATTAAATTTGCTTAGAGAAGAAGGAAGGATCTTGGCATGACAAGAGGGGGCACAGGTGGAGGTTTTCTTTTTTTTTTTTTTTTAATTATTTATTTGACAGAGAGAGATCACAAGTAGGCAGAGAGGCAGGCAGAGAGAGAGGAGGAAGCAGGTTCCCCGCTGAGCAGAGAGCCCGATGTGGGGCTCCATCCCAGGACCCCAGAACCCTGACCAGAGCTGAAGGCAGAGGCTTTAACCCACTGAGCCACCCAGGTGCCCCCAGGTGGAGGTTTTCACTTTGGGGAAGAGAAAGGCCATTGTTTTCTGTGGTAAATGTAATTCATCTTTTTCTCCTCTTTTTGAGCACTGGAAGAATATTTGCCTTATACCTAGATTTATAGCACTTTTTGTACCTCCATAATTCTTTTTTCTTTCTCTCTCTCTCTTTCTTCCTTTCTTTCCTTCTTTCTTTTTTTTCCCTTCCTTCCTTCCTTCCTCTCTCTCTCCCTTCCTTTCCTTTCCTTCCCTTCCCTTCCATTTCCTTCCTTTCCTTTCCTTCCTCTCTCTCCCTCCCTCCTACCCCTTCCTCTCTCTCTTTCCCTCTTTCTTTTTTCTTTCCCTCCTCCCTCCCTTTCTCTCTTTTTTCCTTTCTTTCAGTGGCCCATCTATTCAAGCTCTCTCAGTACTTTAAAGTATAATAATGGAGACCTCAGAAATGTGAACTAGTCTGAAATAGTCAAATGATCTTATTCTCTTCCTTTTTTCTTCCTCTTCTTCTCCTTCTCCTCCTCCTTCTCCCCTTTCTCATTCTTCTTCTCCTTCATCTATTTTGTTTGTTTGTTTATATTCTTTCCAAACCATAAATTTGTTTTAAATTTAAATGCCTAGTGGGAAGAGTTTTCCTTTTTCATTGGAAAAAGTAAATTTGGAACTAGTTCTTAGGATTCTTTGACATTGGTGGTGAGTCTGGAAGTACATGGATTTTGTGACCCAACTCCCCCTTCCTGCACTGTGATCAAGACTCTCTTTCTACACAGCTTGCAATAGTCTTAAAAATTTTCAAAACAACCTACTCCAGGAAAGTCACTCTTAATCTAAGTTGATGCTTGAGTTGACAACAATTTGATATTCTTATACTTGGCTCCTTTTCTATCCATTTGATCTACTTGCTCCAATCTTTATCCTTTTATTGTTGTCCTTGTCTTCTGTACTACTCTGCCCATCTCCTCTCACTCTCATAGATTATCCTTTCTAGTGTGACAGCTTCCTGTCATTTTTCTCCTTAAGAAAGATGAAATCATTTCTGGAATTATTAAAGATTACAACATTCTTTTCCCACTGTCTATGAGGACAGCAATTAGACTAAGATTGGCCAAATTTTTATTTAAAAAAAAATAGAAAAAGAGAGTCCTAATTCCCTTTCATAAAATACCTTGAAATACGCATAAATGCTTTTAAAATCTTTGGAGAAAGATCTCACCTATATAGCTTAAATGCAAGTTGCAAGTTGTTACCTTTGAACAAAGTTGTCAGGCAATGAAGACAGGGAAGGTGATATAAGGACATGGACCAAAATCATGGAAACTATGATGGTTAACCTGTGCTTGGGGTAGGGGCTGACTGTGCACACATATTTTTAGTTAAGTTCCCACACCCAGGTAAAACAATCGTCAACCATCTTTGGCATACTTTGAGATATAATAGCCATGAATAGAACATGAGTATATTTTTATGCCCATAAGTATATTTTTCAAAACTGTTGAGGCACAAACATTTTTCAACTTGAAGTTTAATGTTTTATCATACCCTTATTGACTTTGAAGTACAAAAACTGATATCTGTGAGTTCCAGAAAATGAAAGAAATAGAGCACTGAAGTCTTAGAAACCTAAGGACCCAGTACACTGACGCTGATTGCTTTAAGGCCCTGGGTCTCAGGGCAGCAATCACATACTATATAACAAGGTGCTTTTTTAGAGAAGGTTAGGAAGCATGCAGGTGGCAGCATCTATCTTCGTCAAAGTTACAATCTTTCTTGCTGTTCCTTGAATCTACATAAAATAATGATGAAAAGTGTTCATCATACTCAAAACTCAATCTCAAACAAAATGACCAGTAATTGAAAAAACAAAGGTAATTGGCCATGAATGATAGAAGAAATTTCACGAAGGATCTTACTGACTGAAAGAAGTTCACTAACTCTAAGACACTGGAAATGTTTTAAGCACCACCAGCCTTAATGTGAAAGTGTTGGTAAGGAAAATTTGCAAGAGTTCTTGATAGAGCATCATGCAGTGATTTGACTATACTCTGTAATTTCTGAAATGGACTGCATTTGCTGAACTGACCAGCAAGCCTTCCCCTTATCCACCAGCAACTTCATGCTCATTAAATGACACAGGCATTGCTTTTCTTAACCCAAGTGTTGAGTTTATTGAATGTGCAAAACTCTATAGGTACAAAAGGAAGCATTTTCTCTCCAATTTATTTATCTGTTCAACCCATATTTGTTGCATATCTACTATGTGACCAGATACTATTTTAGGCCCCTTAGGTTATGCAAGTGAAAATAAAACAAAACAGACACAGTAACCCTGCCTTCTTGGAGCTTAAATTCTAATGGGGAGACACACAAGAAATATAATAGGTCTTTTCCTGCTTCGGAACTCAGACATATTCCATAGGTTTTTTTGCTTTTACATGTATTAGACATGTCACTTTCAGCTATTAAAAAGTACAAGCCAAAATGTTTCTTTCACATCCAATTCAAAACTCCTTTCTCTTCCCCAACTCAAGCCTGCCCACACCAGGACCTATTCTAGGGACAGGAGACCTAGCCTCTTCCTTCTACCTCCTCATTTTCCCTTCTCCCATCACTAATTCAGCTTCTGACTTCCTCCAACTATAAGAAGCCTGGGTGGTTTTTCTAAGAGCCCTCTTATCACCTTCAGTTCCAGGTACCAGGGAAAAGAGTTGCCTAAATCAGCACCCTAGAGTGAGGAGTTGGTCTCTTCAGATCTACATCTCAATCTGAACAAATGGATCTTTTTTGAAGTTCTCTGCTTGACTTGAAGTGGGGAGAAAGTCCAGCCCTTGCTCCATGGAAGGAAGATGCCACAATGTCACTCCTGACTACAGGTCTTAATTTTTCCTTTCCAAAGCATTTTTCACTTTCCCTAATTAGTTTTATGATGTTAAGGTGGAGGTGAGTGATAAAAGCTAAAAGCTAAAAGGTCACAGAATCATTTTTGTTATCTGTTAGGAAGGCCTTCCTGGATGGTGTCATGCGTTGCTGCCCAGTGGAAATACAGGGTCAACAACCATTACGGAGCTCCTCCCATGTCCCAGTCCTGCAACGTGGTTAACAGATCTTTTCTCACTTAGCCCTCGGAAGAGGAGATATGATTTACACCTCTAGGTTACCAATGAGGAAACAGACCACAAGAGGTTAAATTGCTTGCTGAAGGCACAAGTGCAATCAGGATTTGAAACAAATCTATCCCCTTCCCAAGTCCGAACTCAGTGCAAACCACTTACATAATTTTAAATCTTTTGGTAGCCACAGTTAAAAAGTCAAAAGAAAGAAATGAGGTTAATTTTACTAATACATTTTATTTATCCACATAAATCCAAAATTGCATTTCAATGCATAATTAATACAAAAATATTAATGAGACCATTCATATTCTTTCTTCCATACCACATCTTTGAACGCTGGTATGTATTTTATATCTACAGCACATCTCAGTTCAACTAGCCACATTCCAAGTGCTCCTCAGGCTCATGTACCTTGTACCTACAATGGCAGACAAGCAGCTAGTCCCTCCCTTAAAAGCGGGGTATCACTTTTTATTCTCGCCTTTTGGACCTCAGGCAAACTCTGGGGCACTTAGATATGTCAATTGAACATTCTGAACCAACACAAATCTTTCCTGCCTACCACGCCATTCCCTCTGTCACTCCCTGTATGTTCCACATCCACATACCCTCCTCCTCTACTCTCCCTCTGTCTGCTCTGCTTACTGTGATCCATCACATAACAGGCACTGGGCTCCTCCTTGTAAAGAGGATTTTTATAAAATGGTTGGGAAATTAATGACTGGACTCAGATGGAACCCCTTGACCTCACTTTCCTCCCACTCTCCCTCCTACTGTTTTTACTCTTTCTTCCTTCCTAAAATATTTAATATGTTAAATTATAATCTTATGTAAAATATTGCCAACTTGCAGTGTAGATGGGGAAAGACAGGCAAGGAAAAACAGAAACTTCCTAATATTGTCCTAAAATTTCACTTCCTGTCTTAAAATGTTATTATAATACAATTTTGTTTAGGGTTGGAGGTTAGCAATGTTGGATACTAGGACACACAATAAGAAATATTGAGACTAAAGATTAGACTCGAAATTTGTCTTAGGTTAGTAGATCTTCCAAGTTTTCTGTTAGCCTTTTTTTTTTTCCCCCCTAAAATGAGCAGATACAGTACATGACAGATTGAAAGAAAAAAACACAAAAATTTGGGACTGGGGGAAAAAGCATACATCTAATAATGTTCCCAGATAAAGATAATATGGTTTCTTTTCTTCTTTGTTTATCTGATTTTTATTTTTTATTTGTTTTGAGATATTTTTCTAAGTTAAATAGAAGTCATGACACTCTAATGTCAAAGGAAAGGAGATTTGAATTACATTTCTCTACATCAGTAAGAGGCTTCAAAAAATAATAGTTATTTAGTATGTTCAGGAAAAAGTTATTGACTATGATTTGAGGGTTAAAGATTGAAGAGTAAATACCCAAGCTTTCCAAAGCTCAGTTTTGACAGGAATTTAAATGATCTTTAGCCAAATAGTAAAATAGCCAACATCCTGAAGGAAATGGTTGTAGAAATACCTTAATATTTCTTCTCTCAGAATTGCTATTGTAACTATGAAAAGTTAAGATGCTACCTTTAGAATGCAATATAAAATGTAGGTCTTATCCAGTTATGAATAATAAAGATCTCATTGTGTTTCTGCAAGTAAGTACCTGGAGAAAATCCAATTAGGGCAATTATATTCTGCCTATATTCGTTTTTCTTAGCAATTTTAATTTGATTCAGGCTTAAAACTCTTTCTGTTCAGCAACTATTTATGACTGGATGAGGCAAAGCATTTCATTTGCTGGTGGAGTGATTTCCATAAATATGACAGCAAAATGTTCTGAAACACTTTGATATTAACATATCTTGCAAAAGAAATACATTACTTAATCATTAAATAGGATACTAATGAGTCTTTATTAAACTTCCCAGATAAACATCGTATTGACATCTAGTGGCTATAGAGGCTGATAACAGATAGACTATTATGAAAGCACATGGAGTATTAATGTTTTCCATTTAAAATGTTCTTAAATGAAAAATGGGCAAAGTATACCTAATACTGAACAATGCTGAAGTATGGGTAAGGAAGTATAAAATTTCTTTGTGTTGATATGTTAAAAGCCAGGGATGGATGTGGGATGGTCTGAAAAAGAATCCTATCACAGTTGTTCAAGAAATAAAGGAAAAACACCTAGATAATTGGTAATAGGTGTAATAAAGTACATCAACAGTAACAGGGTCAACAACCATTACGGAGCTCCTCCCATGTCCCAGTCCTGCAATGTGGTTAACAGATCTTTTCTCACTTAGCCCTTGGAAGAGGAGATATGATTTACACCTCTAGGTTACCAATGAGGAAACAGACCACGAGAGGTTAAATTGCTTGCTGAAGGCACAAGTGCAATCAGGATTTGAAACAAATCTACCCCTTCCCAAGTCCAAACTCAGAGAAACCACGCTTCTATTAATATCCAACTCTACATGCTAATGACTTCCTTTAAAATGAACAAGTTAAAAATAATCATATTCATCATTTGAACTCACTTTTTAAAAAAAACCCACTCTGTGATTTTGTGACAACTGAATCTTGCCTATTGATTCTTGAGCCATTATTATTCTGGGGTGTTACTTGGAGCTTGTTCTACCTCCGGGATTGACATTCATAATCATTTGACTTGTGTGCATTGAATAACTTTGAAACGCCGTGCATCCAGAAAGAAGATAGGGTTCTCCTCACTGGTACAGATTCTTTGACTTAAAAAAAAAAAAAAAAAAATTTGTTTCTTTTCCTCTGAAAGAAAACTTCTTTGAAAAACTATCATAGAAAAGTGTCACGGCAAGAAGTAAATTTCCAGGAGGGAGTTGAGAAGTACAAGGTGGCGGTGACCTGCTAAATGAGAGTGTAGAACTTGAAAGAGGGTAATGGAGACATGAAAGGGAAGAAGGAGGCCAGGAAGAAGCTGAGTGTAGAATCTGATGAGACGGAAATGGTGGGAGGCAGCGGTGGGGCACAGAAACAGGGGTAGCAATGGATTTTACAAAACTCCTCTCTTGTGGGAAACTCAGCTCTTGTGCAAAACTCAGCTCTCTTGTGGGCCCTTAGGTGGAAGGCAAAAAGGTACCCCTTCCTTCTACAGTTTTTCAAATAAGTGGATCATTTGCATAATCTGACAAAGACTAGAACACAGACTTAGATGTACATATATATATATTTTAAGTCTCCAAATGTACTTTATTTCTCCAATCATTCCCGATTTTAAAGGGTGCACAGTGCTTCTGGTTGAAATCAATTCTGAATCAGTTTTGAAACAATTCAGCATTACACCAGCTGGGCTGATTACTGGCCTCTCCATTCCTTTGGGGTGCCTCTGCTAACAGGGGACAGGTTCCATTCTATTCTAATGTGTGTTGTTGTATATGCACATACAGCAGCACAGAAAGTGGCTCCATAAGCGAATACAGCATTACCATATTTGTCATGGAAATCAGGTGTCCATTTCTGGCGGCTCTGCCTTGCCATTGTTTGCCGAATGCTTTGAAGTTGGAGACGACTTAGAGTATTTTTGGCCATGGGAAACATCCTGAAGACAACAGTGTGGCTACAGCTGCGGGGTTGCTACAACTTTGGGCCAAGTCCCCTCGCTCAGACATAGATGTATATAATTCTCCGTTCAATGTAGCCCTTCCTGCCCCTTTGGATGATCCCAGCTCAGGGTCAGCTGTGTGCATCTGGATGAAATGTGTTGAGGAAAGAAGAAGAGGGGTGAGGAACAATTGCATTTCTAAGGCTTACAGTAACTCTAGGAAATCTAGAGAGGCTCTGGGTCATTTCTATCATGGAACAGTCCTCTGTATGCCTCCATTTGGTATACAAGCATTTAGGAAGTATTTCAGTATATAAGCATTTAGGAAGTATCAATCCCCAAAGCAGACACTCCTCCAGATCTATAATTCTGAGGTTAACTTGGAACCGAAGGAGGCTCTGGGAAAGAGAATAGGGAGACAAATTGGATAGGATGTGTTTAAGAAACACACTGGTAAGGTGGTCATAATGAGCAAGGGAAATGACAAGAAGCCTGACAGTAGTGTTTTGTGCAAGAAAACAATGAGCATTTGGGGATGAGACAGATAGAAAACTATAGTCTGGAAAAGAGAAGTCCACTCTAATGAGATCAAAAATCACTAAGAGTCTTGACTTTGTTCTTGGGTGAAGATTGAAGAAAGGAGTAGAGCCTGCCTGTGGGTTTTTGGATAACGAGAAAGAAATGGGTAACACTGCTAAGGAAACCTTTTCATGCTTAAACTGGCAATGAGGTACCAAAGATAGCTAAAGATAGGAAAATTGGATAAGAACTGAAAACTCAAAGGATTATAGTTGATCTGTAGTAGTTTGGGGATGAAAGAGTATAAAGAGAAAATAAGCAAGAAGTCGAGAGCAGATGAGAGGCTGTAAGCAGGTTTGCCAGAAGCATGGAGCACTGTGTTGTGATCCTTCTCAGAAGACAGCAGATCAGGGAGCTGTGTGCCTGAAATCGACAGTAAGATGGAAAAGCATTTTCTTAAAACTATGTGTGAGAGAGGACATCAGTATCTCTTCAGACCAAATCAGAGAAAACTAAGGCAGAAAAGCCTTGACAGCTGTTTCCCAAATTTGGCTGCACATTAGAATCTGCTGGAGAGCTTCGAGAAATCTCCTGATTCTTACGTTGAGTGCCATGCCAAGAAATCAGAGTGTGTGGGGTAGGAGCCACGCCTCTACAGTTTTTAAAGATCAGTAGGTGATTCCAATTTACAGCAAAGTGTGAAAACCACTTATTTACAGAGCATGCCTTGAACGTTTGGAGGGAAATTGAACAGCAGGTGGTGAGTGAATTGGTTAAAAAAGAATGACCAAAATCATCTCATGATATGGAAGTGTGCATTACACATTACCCACACAAATCCTAACACTAGCCACTCACAGGGTTGTGCTTGTTTTCTTGACCTCTCACTTCTACCGAGGTTCCCTGACAGTTTATTTTTGTTATCGTGACGCATTGGATTTTCTCTTCCTATCTCAGTATATTAACATACTGAGCACACAAATTATAGAACTTTGTATGTCAATCGAAAAATGAAAAATGCTAGGTTGATGAAAACTTGGCATAAATTAGTCACAACATATTCAAAAAATGCAGCTTGAATGCTGAGCTGCACAGAGGATATGCATAAAAATCTGATGCAGTGATTATTTCTTGCACGGGGTATTGGATTTATACTGTCATCCTTTAAATAGTAACAACTTGCAAGGTATTGGAAATGCTTCTATCCGAATTTGTGAGGTGGCTCCAAGTCACACAGTTTGCTCCGATTTGGTTTTGCTTTTTTAGAAACATAAGTTTGTGTGCATTTTTGTTACAGAACACTTCTTTTCCCAGGAGAAGTTAACCCTTAGCAAAACATCCTGAAAAATGATGGTGTGCATCTTACTTTTCTTCTTTGAGTAGGCTTGCTTAATTCTGTATTATCTGCCTTTGCTTTGATGCCAAACAAGATTAAATTTTCAAGTATAGTATGCTAAATTTATAATGCGAATTTAAAACAAAATTACTTATAAGAAACCAACATCAGCACCTAGGGACAAGGCTGAGCTATTAGCATAATTTACACCAGTAAAGATATTCTACCCTAATTATTTGTGGCCAATTATCAATTACTGGTCAATGCTAGAATCATTCACCGTAATTATTTCCCTGAGGAATCTTCCCTGGATATAATGGAGAGCTTCATCACTTTTCTTTTCTTAGCAAAACAGTTTTTATTTTTTTTCTACAAGAGTTTTCATCTACAAGAAAACCAAATCTAAACCTTTCCTACTGTGAATGTCTCTAAGATTTTAGATTTTGGGTCTTAAATATCCACAGCAAAAAACTAAAGGTATCTGTGGCCAACATTAGACATTTCTAGAAAGAATGCCTAAATTATAATATTGTCATTTCATCTTCTCCTTTTTATTAATTTCAGTTCTGAATTTTTTTTGAAATTGAACAGATTGATTTGTACTTCCTAAGTTAACATTTTAAACATTAATTCCTTTCCTTACATACAGGGATTTTTTTCCTATTAAAATCAATCGCAAAGCCTGCAAACACTAACCTTACATTTGAATTCCTAATGACTCCTCCTATTGTCTCATTTCTGTTTGAACCTGTCAATCAATGGTGAAAAGTGCTAATCACTCCCAGAAACCCCAATCTTGCTCACAAAAGTACCAGTCACTGAAAAATAATACCGATTGGTCATGGATGGGCAGGAAATCTCACTAGGGATCTAACCGCACAATGGAGTTTATTAAGTCCATTTTGCTCAAATCGAGCTCTCCCTGCATGCAAGGGTTTGGAACTTTAATTTCAAAGTCAGCTAAAACCAGCAAAGGTAACTTATATTCATTAGCCTAGCTCTGACTGAAGCATTGTGAAATCTCTTGGTTAGGGCTTCTGGCCCTTGATAATAGCAGAAGCACTTATTTTTACTCTTTATTTTTTCCCTCTTTGTTTTTTAAGATTTTATTTATTTGTTTGACAGAGAGAGACATGGGGGGGAGAGAGGGAACACAAGCAGGGGGAGGGGGCAAGGGAGAAGCAGGGTGCCCACTGAGCAGGGATCCTGATGCGGGACTCGATCCCAGAAAGCTGGGATCATGAACTGAGCTGAAGGCAGATGCTTAACGACTGAGCCACCCAGGTGCCCCTTCTCCTCTTCTTTTTAAAGAGGGGGAAAGATTCTTAGTTGGAATCTAGTTGTTTTAAATTCTTAATTGGTCCACGTTCTTAGTCAGCTGCTTATTATTTTGACATCTTGTTCTCTGGAGTGACTAGACATCCACAAGAAGGATATTTCCCATTAATTCTCCCCATGCAGCAGTGTTCTCTCAAAGCCACGGCCACATTTATTACTAAAAAGCAGTTATGATGTGTACATACAGTGTGGGCCATAAAGTATTGTAGCCTCAGGTCACAGAGAGGGATGAAGGTCGGCAGGCTTATTGTCCACATTATGCAGAACACCAACTTTCTTTCAGCCTCTCTCTCTCTCTCTTTTTTTTTTTTAACTGCAGCTTATTTGCTTTCTGTGAGGTGGCAGCTGCAGGGGGCTGGTGTGAAGAAAGAAGAGGAAGACAGTAGTATCATTAAAGAATAAACAGTAATTACCTTGTAGAAATCTCTAGAGTGATTGATTACCTCTCCAGCTTATAAGAATAGGCCTGGGAATATACAATAATTGATTTCTATTACTTATGTGTGTTTTCCTTTTAACTTTCCGAAGAAGCAACGTACTTTAATTGACTTAAATTCCAGATTACGTATTTTTATGACTTCTTCTGGAGTTGGCTAGGGATGAATAGAGTTGCTAGCCCCCTGAGCCATATTACCCATTGGAAGCAGGCAGAGACCTGTGTGTGCCCATGTGTATGCGTGTGCACTCTCTCATGTCGTATGTCATCACACATCTTGCGCTCATCACTGAGTTGCTTTTGTCTTTTCATGTAGGTACTCATTTAGGTTTAGATGGGCTCAGAAGAATTTCAAGGTTTATCAGAATTTCAAAGTGAGCAGTGGTTTCAGCCAGGTCTGGCATTGGCACGATGGGAACAAGATCGCCTCCAGGCAAGCCTGCCATAAGTTGTGGGACAGTCCCTTGAGCAGGGTGGAGCTGGATGCCATCAGACCTTACCTTAAATTGTGCCATTCCTGTTGTGATGACACAGGTCTAGTCACGTCCCTGTGAAATTTCAGGGGACCATCAACTTATATTTTGACACTGTGAAAATCAGACATGTTTTGTAATAACTGTATGCCTTTTGCTGGCTGGAAAATTGAGGCATAGTTTGCTATATGATGCATCTAGAAGAAAAGGAATCAAATGAAACCAGACCTTGCATTTGACAACACTGACAGCAGCTTGGGCTAGATAAAATTTTGAGTCTAGACTAAGAAGAGAAAACGGTATTCTCTAAAGCATCGTGTCTCCTGGCCTCCTAGGGAATTAAACTACTTTTGGTTTCTCTGAGAATTTACACATTTTTTATACACTATATATTCATATGTATACATATAAACCTATGTATACATACCATATATATGTGTGTGTGTGTGTGTGTGTGTGTGTGTGTGTATTATCTTTCACAACAAGAAATAAATATGGGTTAACTGACTTTTCTCCCCCTTTTTGAAAACAATTGTTTCCTTTTCATATTTTTGATTCCATTGCTTAGCTCTGTGTCTGGCATATTTTAGGGGACTGAAAATGTGTGTTGTCTGATTCCTGAAGGGTTGACTACATCATTTGGGCAGATGCTGAGATGTCCGTTTTTTCTTTGTTTGAACAAAAGCGATTAGGATAATATTTATTCTTCAGTATATAAACAAAGCAATGTTACAAAATAACAGCAAATAGCAGAAGCAAACAATGCCTTCAATACTTCTCTAATTTCACTGGTGCCAAAGAGCTGCAGATGTTGGTGTGGGCATGCAAAACTCGCTAGAAGCTAGGATGTCAATATTTAGGGGGACTAAAGAAGTTTTTGAGTTCTTCATATTCTTGTGAACTAGGATTCCATTAATGAAAAATCTACTGGATTAGCAAGAATCATGGTAGCAGTTAGCATCTGCAGCTTAAAAGATTTAGGATTTTTCAGAATGAATTTTTCCCTCCTTCTAAACATGGACCCAAACTGATTATTTTAATGGAACAGTATACAAAATAGGAGTTAATTCCTGTTATTCTACTTACACAGTGTCTTATAGAAATAAACTCAGCCCTTATAGAAATAAACTCAGCTGCCAATTATCCAAACTATAATTCTGATATCTAACTTACACATTTCCCTAAAAACTGTATGGGAGCATTTTCCAAATTCGAACATAAAGACTCTGGCTCAGGAAATTCTCAATGAGTCGACACTGCCCGGTAGCTCTCTGTCAAAATAATGATTGCTTTTATGTTGCGTAAAATATTTGTGACTCTAGGAAGTCCTATCGTAGAATTTGAAGCTGTCACACTAATAGCGAACGGTTTCACGAACAGTACAGTGGACCTAAACAATGCCGCTGAAATATGTAGCCACAGACATCGGGGTATCACTTGGACAATGCCACCAATAGCATGAGTGACACTTGACGGTGAAACACTGGGCCACTGGTATTTAATGGTCTCAAGCTTTGTCAAGTATTCCTTTTTCTTTCCTTTTATTTTCTCTCCCTGGTGGCTATTTGTTATTCTCCGAAGACTACAGACTTCCCTTCCCCTGGACCTTTTTGAACTCTGCTGTCTTTGAACATCATGGATATTGCAAAAGAAACTATTTACTAGGCAGTAATTATATGCCACCCCTCGTGCAAAGGTAAATGATAATGAGGTATGTGTGAATAATAGGCAGCCCTGTCAAAGGGAAAAAGCGGCTTTTAAACATAGAGCCATACAAAATGCCTTATAGACTTGTTCTGGAGTAACTGTATCAATTAAGCAGGCTAAAAGCTCTAACTCAGATGGGCACTGCACACAGCTTGTCTACTAGTGTTTTATTATCAAGTCCATTATGATGAGTTCTTGTCCTAGACAAAGGGAGAACAGGAAAAGAATTCAGGCTGACAAATTAGACTTGAAATCAGTTTCATTTACATAACGACTAGAAGTTCATTAATAACAGAGTTTTAATTATTCATGCTCTTGTTTCACTAGATACAGCAGTTTTCCCCCTGCTGTGCGGGATGTCTGGATTAGCTAAAATGAACCTTAGCAAACTGATAGGCTGCCCAGATACTCAGATGCTTTTCTATTTTCACACCCCTAGAGCTGGGGGTGGGGAGGACAGGACAGCATGTGTGTACAAATTGGGGCTGCGTAATGAGGGGAGGGGGGGAGAAGAGGAAGGCACTGAACAGAGAAAAAAGAAAGCTGGATAGCAGGTTTGCAGAAAAGAAAGAGAAAGGAAAAAAATGCAATTGTATAAATGTGTACTTGATGGGAGCTTCCACCTGAGATGATAACACTTTAAGTATCAATCAGTTTAAGATTTCCTGATGGGAACTACTACCAATATGATTGTGTGTGTGTGTGTGTGTGCGTGTGTGTTTAGGAGCACGCATGTGTGCAATTCTTTTCCTTTGGATATAGGAGCACTAATAGGGTTTATTTAAGTATGCTTGTATTAAAAAGAGAGAGAGAGAGCGAAAGAAGAAAAGAAAAAAAAACCTTTTCCTCCCAATTCCACAATATCAGGACAAATCCGAGAAACAGGTTTAAAGTGGGCTTCGATACAAAGTTCTTTAATGAGAGCATTAGTGATATTTTCATTCCTGCTAGTAATAAATAATGACACGAAGGACACTTTCCCGCAAAGAACTTAAACTGTTTTCACACACATCAATCTCCTGCTACAGTCTCCGTGCCACCTCATGAAGTAGCTCGGGGCTGATTGGACAGGGGATTATTGCATTTCTGGTTCATTTGTTGGCTGTATATTTTACGGACTAATTTAGGTAACTATCTCACAAAAAGAGAATCCATGACAAATAAAAACAAGGCTCCGCTCTTCCCAACACCCCCCCTGCTCAGCGAGGTGGGGAGTGAAGCTGGAGAACCTCTGTTCATTTTGAAATCACACAACAGCTGCTGGTTGGGGCTCCCAGGGCTGTCTTTGGACAACTTTGTAATAAGTTCTTAGTTTGGGGAACCATCGTTTCTAACAAACAGAAATATTTTGAAGAAAAAAAAAATTAGTGAAGAGAAATGTCATTTAACAGGAGTGAACCGAGTACCAAGCACTTTGTGTTCTCCTGCTTGATTGAACCTACACAAAAATTATTATATCCATTTTACCATTTTACCGAGGACAAAAATCAAGCCTCAGAGAGACCAAGAGTGCAGCTAGTGAAGGAGCAGGTAAGAAATCAATCAATGTCTGTACACACCAACTTTCCCCCCGCTACATCTTCATCCTGGAGACAATGGTTACTAATATTTTTATACAAAGTTGATACAATCTGTTTTGTTTTTCTACGATAATTTTCTTTGCCCTCCCACCACTTAATGATTTTCTACAGAATAAATAGAAGAGTCTGTTTTTTTGAATATAGCTTTCTTAGATCTTGACTAAGCAGAAAGTCATAAAATCAAATATTTAAACAGTTAATCCAGGAGCAAGGTGCTAATATGAACAAGGCCTATTTCTAGTAACAGAATAATTGAGTAAGAATTAGACAGACTACTCTACCTGATAACTTTAAGTCAAATGCCACATTTATAGATCACACAGGGAAAAAATTAATCACCAGGAGCTGCCACCTCTCATTACTTGAAGTTTGCTTCTAAGCGGGCATTTTGTCCACATACTGTGAAGGGCAATCATGGACTAATAAAGACAATGTTTTCTTTTTCTTTCTTTCTTTCTTTCTTTCTTTCTTTCTTTCTTTCTTTCTTTCTTTCTTTCTTTCTCCTCTCCCCTTTTCTTCTTCCTTCCCTCCCTCCCTTTCATCATTCCTTTCTCTCTCTTCCTCTTCTTCACCTTCTACTTCTTCCTCTTCTCCCCTGTTCTTCCTCCTCCCCTTTTCCTTCTTCTTCAGTTCTTCAGCAAGGCTATGCTCTGAAGTGTTCACACTTAATTGGCTAGTTTTATTTATTCCTTTTCTTGGGCACGCCCACCCCCCCAACCCTGTTTTGGCCTGTTTTATAAAGCTATCTATCTTTACATCAGAGATTTTGAATGGTTAATTACCTTTAGATTGATCAGAAGCTCTCAACACATTTACAATATTTCACTTTTTTATCTCTCTGAAGTATAAATAGAGATATTAAGGTACAAAGAGGGTACATGGCAAGACTCAGGAGAAAAATAACAAGTGTTTGAAAACATAAAACAAGGTCCTTCACTGGAGAGCAACCCCAAGCAACACACTAGATTTCCGAGTAAAATGCAATAAACGGGCAGTTAGCAATATGTAACCCTCAGAATCCTTGCAGGTGGCTGGGACATTATTGATTTCAGTGACATCCAAAATGGCACTTCACACAAGTTGTCTTAACAATCTGAAAATTAAGCTAAGGATACTCTTCTTCTAAATCTTTGACCGAGGATTGCTACAAGAATCGGATGGTTTTGCAAAAGATGATGGAAACAAACCTTTTAAAAAGCTGAAACAATGGGGTACCTGGGTGGCTCAGTCGGTTAAAAAGCTGAAACAACTAATTTTTCAAAAATGCCTTAACTGCGCGATGGGTGGTGTGTCTGTTCGGCTTTACACTCATATTTCTTCCAATTTTCTGGGCCCTTTGACTCCTTTAAAAATGTAGAAATATTGCCAAAGTTACAAAGGAAACAATGGAAGGCTGTGTGGGAAGAGGAGAAGATGGGATAGACATCTGGATTGCGTTTGATCTGACAGCTCTCTCCCGGTTAGGTGGCCGCTGCCCTGGGCAAGCGGGAGGGGGCTGCCTGTGCCTGTATTTGATTTCCAGGTGCAAGTATTCACTCATCTAAATCCTGACCATATGCCGTCATACATCTGCGGAAGTACTGCTGTTGCCTCTTGAACTGGACATAAAACGTACACCTGACTGAGACGTGCGAGATAGATGGTCCCGAAGCTGCGAAAGCTCCAGCAGTTTCGCAGGGAAGACTGAAGCCATGGAAATGTGTCGAATAGCTTGTGTCCTGATGGGTCTTTTGCCTGGTTAGAATGGCGTTCAGAGGCAAGTCACAGGACCCAGGAGAGAAAATATTTGGGGCCCCACCTTGGACCATTTTGTTCATCATTTATAAAGTGAAAGGAGTGACTCTTCAAGCCCCTAACGGATATCCACCCCGGATAGGGGGAGACATCTTGAAGACAGCAATCCCGCTGCCTAAGATGCAGTTTAGGGGGGAGAGTAACTTCCGGAGGTCTACTGTGCACCACTGTGCCTCTTGTTGTATTGTACACGTAAAGATATGTCAAGAGGCCAGATGTCATGTTAAGTGCTCTTACTGCAATAAATGAAACCAATGAGACCACTCCATTCACTAATTATTGGCCAACTGCAATCTTGCAGGACATGGCTGTTTGCCAAACAGAACTGAAAGTTTATGCGGGATGGTTATTGATTGTGTGATTTTGGAAGACATTGGTTTACATTTCTGATTCATAGTCTTCTTGTCTGTAAAATAAAGACGATACTATTTCTCATATTGGGTCTTTGTTAGGATCCAATATAATACAAGTAAAAGCATCATGGTCGCTTAAAAGGTGGCAGTTATTGTTACTATGTTACTAAAAGTTAGGAAGCCAGTTTTGTCCATCGGGCATTCAATTTATAATTTGAAGTTCCATCAATTCCATGGTGGCAAATTGAAAGGCATGTGTGGTATGCTTGCAGGCCTAGGGTCAATAATGATCGCAAAGGTGGCTCCCATTGTGGAATGATACAGGGCCTCCATTTGGAGACTGTAACCAGTACTGAGCTGTGATCAGAAGAAGAAAGCCCTTAAAAGGAAACACTTTGAAAGTGTCAAAATTTTTTTATTTCACCTCTGGGCTATTTTATATATAAGCCCAATATTTTTTTTAAAAATTCACTTGGCTGGAAATCTCTGTTAAGTCTGTTTTGTAAGGTTGGTTTTTTTTTTTTTTTTGGATTTTTTATAATTATTAACAAAGGAATGTAATAAAAAGGAAGAATTACAAATATATTTTTGTCAGTGAAATTTTACTGTATTCCAATCTTTTGATTATTGGTCAAGAATCAAATACTGTTAACAGTATTATTGTAATAATAAAAAAAACTTAATTCCCTGACAATGGTGAGGAATAAATAATACTATTTTAAAAAAAAACTTTCAGAAAAAGCTGGTTAACATTGAATGTCTTCTTTTTTCTAGTGTATCAAAAGTAGAGACCTATGTTTTCCTTCTGTAATATTTTGATGTTTTTGAGAATAGAAAATGGAAAATTACTGTTTGTATTCCATATTAACTTACTATTGAGTAAAAGCATTTTTTTTTTCTGTATTGAAGCCTTGAAGACCTTGAATTTTTGTTACACTGAAGGAAAAAAAAAGGTAAAGGGTAAGGAAAAAAGAAATTATCCTTACTGCATTTTGTGGCTTATGAGTTTGGTAGAATTCTTGTTCCCTTTCTTGTATCAATCCTTTCTTGTGACAAATGGAAAATGAATTTAGCGCCATATTGGGGTCTCCTTGGATTGTTATTTGAAATATCCAAAAGATGGGGCACCTGGGTGGCTCAGCTGGATAAGCGTCTGACTCCTGATTTCAGCTCAGGTCATGATCTCAGCTCCATGTCCTGCTTCACACTCAGCAGGGGTCTGCTTGAGATTCTCTCTCCCCTAGGTCTTGCACACTCATGCACATACTCTCTCTCTAAACAAATCCTTTTTTAAAAAAATATTTTATTTCTTTATTTGAGAGTGAGAAAGCATGAGAGAGAGAGAGAGAGAACATGAGTGGGAGAGGGAGCAGAGGGAGAAGGAGAGGGAGAGGCAGACACTCCACTGAGTATGGAGCCTGAGGTGGGGTTCCATCCCGGGACCCTGGGATCATGACCTAAGCCAAAGGCAGACACTTAATCAACTGAGCCACCCACACACACCCTAAATAAATCTTTAAAAAATAAGATAACAAAAGGATAAATAAAGTGTGAGTCAAAATTAACAGTTCTGTGCATTGGGTTTCAGTTCAAGTAATAATGTACTAAGGGCAAGAGGAAGGGAGGAAGGGAGCTGAGGCAGGGAAGTGAAGTGGAAAAAAGCGGTGGTAACAGAAAAAATAATGATAGCAAAGAAGGAAAGGGGAAGAAGGGAGCAAAATGGAAGAAAATAAAAGGCAAATGAAGGAGGCAGCAAGAGGGATAAATTCTTTGGGAAACTATAAAATTAGGAACTATTTTGTGGGAAGGCAACTTGAAAGGCAGATACACAACAATGAAATAAAAAACATCCATAAAGAAGCCGCTTGAAAATGTTTTACTCTCCTAGGTTAAAAGTTGTTCCTTGTTTGGGAAAGAGGGTGTCACACAAGTGCCAACTGAGTTTCATCATCAAATGAGTATTTATGGACCAGGGACATGACTAAATTCTGTGAGGCAAATAACCTATACAACATGAATAATGATTGGAATAGAAAAATAATTTGTATCATACAAGCATTTGCTATTTATGTGTCATGTCCTAGGTAAATTACTTGAAATGCACACTTACATAGTCAACGTAATACTTTGAACATAATCTCAGCAGTAAGTTCTACCACTACGTTGATACTGAAATCAATTGCTTAGACCCTTATATATTTACTCTTTGTTTATGAGATTTTTACAGCTCATTCTGAAAATGAGAAACTTTGAAATTTGTGATGGTAATATCTGGTAATTTAAAAGTTATTTGAATTTAAGGCTCAAGTACCTGAGTGCTACACCCCAAAAACTCACCATGACCTTTGGAAAATCTCACACTGGCCTCCATTCTTGATTCATCCCTTGTCCTTCCCAGCCTTTCTAAAGCCTTGACTGGAATTTAAAAAGTCTTAAAATTCCAAATTCCCTTCAGTGTTGGATGCTACATCCATAGTGCTGAAATTATGTATACACATAAGTTTAGTTCTTCCTTCTAAACTTCGTCAAAAAAGAATATATACAATTTTTTAAATTGATTTCTTTTCTACCTGCTCTTAAAGGACTTCTCCAATTCCCACACAAAGGGTAAAACAGCACATATGTTCTTCTTTTATCATTTTCTAATAAGTAACATGCCCTTGAGGTGCGTGGGTGATGTCCCTCCTAATCTGCATCCGATGTACTGTCACTTTTTATTCTCACAAGAAAGGAACTTTTAACTCTCACCTCTTTTTCAGGGAGACAGCGAGTGTCACACAACACAGTGTTGGAGGTGGAATAGAATTTAGGTATGGCCAATTGCAAAGCCATATCTTTATATATTCTGCCTTCTAGTTAGTTGTCGCATATGTCTCAGCCTGCTTCCATCTTCCGCCTATAGCCTTCTGAAGCTAAGGTTCTCTAGGGCCGCTATCAGGTTATACTCAGCTGTGCTTTGATATAGGGATGGACACAGAGGAGGTTCACAAAAAATTTTTGGCAAGAATACAGTAAACCCAGTTCCAGCTTTATAATCAAGCTACCCTTAAGCTTTGCAGAAAGCTCCTACGTCTTCTGTGTCAGTTTCTTTTTTTTTTTTTTAAGATTTTATTTATTTATTTGACAGAGGGAGAGAGAGATCACAAGTAGGCAGAGAGGCAGGCAGAGAGAGAGGAGGAAGCAGGCTCCCCACTGAGCCGAGAGCCCGATGTGGGGCTTGATCCCAGGACCCTGAGATCATGACCTGAGTCTAAGGCAGAGGCTTTAACCCACTGAGCCACCCAGTTGCCCCTTCTGTGTCAGTTTCTTGTTACCTCAAACAGATCTGCATGGTCCACGCACAGGTTTTGAGAAGGAAGTTAAGAGTATGATATATACCTGGTCATATACAGGGACTCCAGACTAACAGACCCATCCCAGCAGTCCTAAATTTCTTGTTTAAAGTCATTTACACAAACAGGATATTCACTCTAGGTTTCTGCAGAGGAAGCCCTTCTATTGGTAAACTGGGAAATTCTCAAATCCCAGAGGCACATGTGCTTTAGAATCATGGCAACTTTTCTGCTACAAAAACGTATGAGCAAACCTGGCTCTATGGAGGAAAAGGGAAAGCAAGAAGCATTCTGACGATGAAGGCCCCAGATGAAGGGAGTGCTCTTAATTTCGGAGTGTTTGTGAAGTGACATTCCCAAGTCTGTAGTCCATTTATTGCTCTGTTCTGGCAGGCTCTCACCAGGTGTTTTCAACGAAGCACTAAACTTCCCCTCGTTGACTCCAAAAGGAAATCTTCAGGTAGGTTTAATGTAGAAGATTAAGACTGCATTAAGATTAAGTCTGAAATGTTCTGCTACCAATTAGCCCTCTAGTATTTCTGTAAGCCTTGAATTTTTGATGCGATCAATGACACCAGTGGAGCCATCTTCTGTGGAGTGGTTATTAAAGATATAAAAATCAATACAAAGATGATACTTGGAAATCTATATCACAAGATAATGAATCACCATGAGAGCAGACTAAGAAGAATGTCAGCAAACCAAACAGAAGGTTTGTGCATAACAAAGTATCTCATGCCAGTAGAATTTAAGTTAAATTTTGCATGAGACAAAAGTCTTCAGGCTACACATATGATACATTTGCATGACAAGGTTTTAATAAGATGAAAACACAAGCCCAACCAGGCAAAGGGCTTCTAGTAACATTTGGGGGAAAAAAAAAAAGAGTGGGGATTGAGATGTTCAGGACTGAGCCAATAATGGCATGATTTAACTTTAACTAATGATAAAGTAGCATTAAAACTTTCTCTGTCAGTAATCCTCATTCAATTTCTTTTAAATGAAACATTATTTGCCTGCATTTTTAAGCCCATAAGTACTGATTGTTATTGGAGCTACGTATTGGAGCTTCACAGAATAGTCCAAATTTAATTTGAACTGGGGATTGATTTCGTTTCCTTCAAAGAAGACTTTTTTTTTCCCTTCTAAAATTGAGCTGGTGCATGACTTTGCAAGTTCATTTTGGTTTTCTCCTTGATACAATTGTAAGTGACAGGAGAACATTTATGTGTTTTGTCCTTAAGGGACATCACGACGTTGCTAATGAAGCCACAAATGACTGGGAGCTATTCTACGGCTTTAGAGATATGGATTCCCTATGATCTCATGTCATCGCTGACAGAAAAAGCACAAATAAGCAAGGCTGCCCTGTCTCCAGTACACTAAACCACTGTATATTTAATAGATATAGAGTTTTATGCTTGAGATTTTCCAACTTACAACTACATAAATAAACTTTTATAGACAGGGATTAGGTGAGGGTGTGTTTTTGTGTGTGTTGGGTGGTGCAAAAGTCATAAATGTTTCTATTTCCTTCTTTCTCCAGACACATATACGAGTCCCTCATTAGCACTTGTCAGTGGCAACCCTTATGGAAAGACCTGCTCATAGCCACTGAGCATCAAGTCTTAAAGAGCAAAGTCTGGCTCTTCATTAACCAATAAACTTACTGATTTACTGAGAGATGTCTTTGCTTTTCTTGGAATTTTTTCATCCACGTCTCATCCTAGGGCCAACACCATTTCCAGAAAGTGAAACAATGATTTTTTTGTGTTATTGTGTATTATGTATAGTTTTCTCGGTGTTTGTGCAGGTTTCAAAGGTTGCCTTGATCAGTCAGGGTGGATTTCCCACAGATTCTTTTTTTTCCTCCCAACATATCATGTAACAAGAGAGCTAGATACATCTTATGTAGTCTTAACAAGTCTTAGCAGTTTTGACTTAATTTGTTTCCCTCCCTTTTACTCCCTGAGGGTCCCACAGCAAATGAACCATTCAGTAGCATAAAACAAGGGGTATTAGTTTAGATTTTAATAAAACACAGACCTCTTGTGGACAGTATCTGCTCTGATGTCGAACGTGTGCAGATTAAAATATTGTGGTGTCTTGATTATTCTGACAACTCATGATAGTGCCTTTGAACCCCCATTGCCTGGGGAACCTCAGCACCCAGACCTGTTCAGTTGTCAGCCTCATCGCTGGGGACAATGGGGCCATCTTGGGGAAGAAACTTCATTGTCTATAGAATCTCCACTACAGAGCCATCAATATACTTAGCTGTTTCTCAATACTTTTAGACTCAGGATTTAAGTTGAATAGTCCCTCTTATCTCTTTTAGGTGGTGTGAGGGGTGGGGGAAGGATGAGAAATGCTATTCTCAAGGACGAGAGGCTTATAGGTAACATTTAAGGAAGCAGTTTTTGGAACAAAAAGATTTTGCAAGCCATGGAAATTTTAGCCTTCATAACCTTTGTCCTGTTAGCTTGGGGATGGGTTTTGATGTCTTGAAAGGCATTTGTTTCAAAGCTATTTGTTTACAAATAGCTGATGATGGTATAATTCATGCTAGTTGCTAAGGATACACCTTATAATAGCAGGGGAATTGTGAGGAAGGTATCCAGTAAGACCAAAAAGCTGTTTTTCCTATGAGGTCACATTTTAATGCTTTTGGGGGAAATGTTGGTTAGTGTCCTTACAAGTTTGGTTACCAAAAAAACCCAAATTGGGTAAGTGTCTACACCTGGGGAGAATAATCAAATATTATTTTTAATAGGTGGACAAAATGATATGCTTAGCAATTACATAAGGGCAAAGTCCTTCCTAACTGTCTAAAGGATAAAAACTTGAACCCAAAAACTTGGGCAGGTAAGTTGCATGAAAAAAGTTAAGTTTTCAGACAATGTCTGTTCACCAGATAAAAATATCGATGAATCACTCTTGATAAAATGAGCTGAGGGGATAAAAAGGCTAGCTATCTGAACAAGAAAATTTCATTTTTCATGTAGTTAAGATGGGCCTACAGGTAGGAGATAATGTCCACAGAGAACATTTAAAACATTAGGTGAACACAAAATAGTTTTTTAGATCTTTAATTTAATTTAGAAATCAAGAAGACCAATGTATTATTTTATAATACCATGTCTTTTTTTTTTTTAAGATTTTATTGATTTATTTGACAGAGATCACAAGTAGGCAGAGAGGCAGGTGGGGGGCGAGGGGAGCATGATTCGGGGCTTGATCCCAGGACCCTGAGATCATGACCTAAGCTGAAGGCAGAGGCTTAACCCACTGAGCCACCCAGGTACCCCTATAATACCATGTCTTATATAATCTAATATTAATATATTTTTCTAGTTTCTGTGCAATAAAACAAGAGTAGTTTCAATTAACAGAAGGTTAACACATAATGGAAGCAAAGAGAATTATCCAGGAGTTTCACATAAGATCTGATCTTTGTAAACAAGCTCGGAATTAGGACTACTTCTTGACCTCTATGAATCAATGCTTCACTAGGCATTAAGGGTCAACCCTCCGACTGGTCACTTGGCTTTATGAATCCAAATCTTAGAGGCTCTAATTTTAGGAGAAACAAAGCAGGATAAAAATATATTAAGGCAGGAAGAATTGATGTTAAAATATAACCAAATGAGGGGCACCTGGGTGGCTCAGTGGGTTAAAGCCTCTGCCTTCGGCTCAGGTCATGATCCCAGGGTCCTGGGATGGAGCCCTGCATCCGGCTCTCTGCTCAGCGGGGAGCCTGCTTCCTCCTCTCTGCCTGCCTCTCTGACTACTTGTGATCTCTGTCTGTCAAATAAATAAATAAAATCTTAAAAATAAAATATAAACAAATATCTTGAAAAAAAGTTGGAAAGAAATATAACAAAATGTTAACCATGTTTTTCTTGAGGTGTTGGCACAATTACTTTTATTTTCTTCCTTCTATGTTTTGAAATTGATAAATCTTCAACAATAGCACTTCTACTCTACCTAGAAAAAAATAGATCAATGGAAAGCACAATCTAGTGGTTGAAATTACTGTTATATCCAAAATGAATGCATTTTACCACTGGTAATGCCTTTGGCTATAGAGGAAAGATGATTTCCATAGAAGGATTACAGTGTTTTATATCTAATTAGTTGGGAAAGCTTTAGGCAAAATCAGAACTACCCATCCTGGAAGCTGAATACAGTGAAGACTTAAGAGACACGAGGAAGAAAAGGTCAGATCAATGGAAGATCTTCCAGACAGTGAGAACGGTTGGTTAGAGAGTGGGTAAGAACATGAAGAATGTGAAAACAAAACAAAGCGAGCTTTATATGAAAGTGAAAAATAAATGAGAAGAGATTAGGAAGTAAACTGGCCTTGAATCTGAAAGTAAAGAGCCACGACAGGATTCTGTATTTTGAATGTCAAAATTAAGGAACTCCACTGGGAAATAAACCTATGGAACGAGCAAAATCAACCTTAGAGTTAGATTGACTTCTACTGGGGTGGCGGGACTCGAAGTTATTAGCATTGGATCCGTTTTATTAACATCGTAACTTTCCTCTTCCTTCCAAGAAAAAGCACATATGATGCTTTTACTCTTCATAATTCACTTGCTTAGTCAAATACTCATTGATTTTTCTGAATCTGTAGCCAATCTGCTTGCGAAACATTCATTGACTTCATGGGACTAAATAATAAGTATTGGCTGATGTTAATGTACATACATGCAATAAAACTGTCAACTTAGTCATCTCCCTGGTATACCTGAGTATATAAGAAAAGCATCATTAGACAGTGAGGCAGCACTGTCTGAGAGGTAGTACACATAATGGAAAGAGCATGCCCTTTGACCTCAGATAGACACGGGTTCGAGTCCTGGCTCTGCTACTTGCTCCTTGTTAAATCTGATCAAATTAAATTTTTGAGCTTCATTTCTTTATCTTTAAAACAGGGATAATACCTTCTTCCTGTATGTAAATTTTGTGAGGATTAAATGAGATATACATAAATTAAAGCATATGACAGAATGCCACATATGCAATAAACACTCTATCCGCAGTAGCTATAAATATCACTGCCATCAACATACTCACAGTTTACTTTCACAACACAATGCAACTTAGAGTTTCAAGAACAGTATCTAATTTTAATTTCTTTTGTGTGAGCCAAGTTTTGGATTATTAATATAAATGTCCTCATTTTTTCCTTAGATGGCAAATGGTTAATTCATAGAACTAAGTCAAGGACTCATCTTTTGTATTCTCCAGTCTTTCTCTATAAATGTCAATAATGGTATTAGCTTTCTCTTTCTCAATTGGTTCCTTTTGGGGCTGGTCAGAAACCCAAAGAGAGCAGCTGATGGGCCAGCAGGGACAGCTGAGGAGAATGAGGAGAATGAGTCCTCAGGGAGAGAATGTTTATGCTTGATGAGCCTCTGAGACCCCGGGTTTTTATTTTGAATAGATGGGGTTACTCAGTAAGCTTTATGCCCAAGCCCAACATTTAGGTCTTAAAGACTTGAAGTCAGCTACAATAAGCTGTACTTCTTTCTGAGGGGAATGAATTATTTCTACCCAAGATGGAGCTTCAGAGTTGCAATGTGATGGGCGTGTCTCATAGTCCAGGTAAGCTTGGGATTGTGGTAGGATGTCTACTCTCGATTTCACTGGGCACGGATGAGTGAAAGAAAGACCTGTTTGCTGGGATTCACCTGGCTTTCATGGTGAATTAATCAGCCCCTTCATCTGACTACTCCTTTGCCTTGTTTTTAGGGGTCAATTAGCTCATTATATAGACCCTGGATAATGTAAATATAGGACCACAGGTTATTTGACCCTGAGAAAAACTACATCTCCAAGCTCTATTCATTATTAAAATTCCCATCTTGGATCCCACCTATTCCATCATAACTCCTACAGAATTTATCATTTATAATACTGAGATGAACACATACATATATTTTTGTGATGATATATTTATTTTGTATATGTTGATTTTACTTTTATAAATAAACTGGAGAAAGCAACGATCACACTTTATACTCTTTTTATACTCCCTTGTGGAACAGTTAGAGACCCTCAATAAAATTAGTTAAATTACTTTAAAAAAGCAGTTTCTAAACATCTAGCCAGTGAGACTACAATAATACATTTAGCCTGTACTTTTTATGATTTTATGATTTCTAATGAATGTGAACAAGGTTCATTTGAAACTAACTCTTTCATTCTTGAAATGATGGGATCCAGGCACGAGAGGAAGGGACAGAGAGGTTGAAGGAAAGCCTGAGAGCAGAATGTGCATTTGGTGCCTGTTAGAATTCACTAAACATTTTTGTTGCTTGAAAGTTTTTCTTAAAAATCAGCCTTCAGGGGTGCCTGGGTGGCTTAGTCTGTTAATCGGCTGCTTCAGCTCAGATCATGATCCTGGGTCCTGGGATCAAGCCCCACATCAGGCTCTCTGCTCACCCAGAAGCCTGCTTCTCCCACTCCCACTCTCTCTGCTTGTGTTCCCTCTCTTGTTCTTTCTCTCTCTGTGTCAAATAAATAAATAAAATCCTTGGGGGGAAAAAAAAAATCAGCCTTCATTTTTGAAACTCCCTTTATTTATTTTTTTCAAATTTTATATAAAAAATTTTTGTTAGGTCATTGTTGATTGTTCAAGATCACTCGGGAAATTCAGTAGGAGGTTTGGGACTAGAACTCCCAGCCATGTATTTTTCACAATGACACTTACCTGAAATGCTGGTTACAGGGAATAAGCACTATCCATTCATGTCTCTTACATTACCATAGCAATCAACGTTTATTTGTAGCATAAAGACACCCCCCCCAACTATACTGGAATATTTTAAGATAAAACAATTTAAAATTTCTGAAGTATTACACTAAAGTATTGTCTTAATAGCTAATATTACTGCTTCCACCATAACTGTTACTTGCCTTACTTTCAATATTATAGTGATGCAATCTTTTTCAAGACTATGTTAAGACAATAATATTTGTGTGATCATTATTCAAGACTAGATTGAAATCTACTATATTTACTGGATATGTTTTGAAAATAGGAAAATGAAAAAACTATTCATACCAACATATGAGTAAAAATCATGATGCAGAATGGTCTCTATTATTTTTACAAGAAATTTTCTCTTCCAATAGACTACCTATTATTAATATCTATTCTTTAAAAGATACCTTGTTATTTCTACTTTGCCAAATATTGCCCATTTAAATGATTTTAACACTAAGTATCACTGTGAACTATTATAATAGTATGGTTAATTAAAAAAAGATTCTAACTTCAGTTTAGGTCTTCCTTCTTATTCAAATTAATAGTCTTTAAATGGCTCAGCAGATAACTTGTTTAAAACTTATAGTTACCATTTTCTACATATGGTTATTAAAATAAAAATATAGTCATAATCAATGATGACATTTGTAAGAAATATATAAATTATGTTAGATAAACCGTCTCCCCTATGTGTGTTAAAAGATCAATTGCACATATTTGTATTTTCCAAGTTATCTTCAGAAATAGGATAGCGATCAATTGCATTTAGGAGCTGAGAAAACTAGGTCAGAGAGCAGTTACTGACCCAGAACTGAAGCTAGGTTCTCCAGGGTTCCATAAACCATACGCTGATGTTATTTATTGTCTTTTCTGTGTTCTGTTCCTTTCAGTCCTGAAACAGGGGGATGGTAGATTTTAGAAACACGCTTTTGCTCATGGAAGAGGAAGAAATCCAATGACTTGTTCTGACCAACTAGCAGGATGGTTACGTTTATGAGAAGAGAAGGATGGATACTAGTGGAAACAGATTACCGGCAAATCTACTGGAGAGATGAAGTCCTTAGCCATATATAGGCTCATTAAGCTCTAACGATGATCATAATCATCCATTTGTGATTTGAAAGAACGGTGCCTCCACCGCTTTGAAAGGCTTTTAGTTTTGTAAATCTCTTTTTATTCTGCTTCCTGAAACTCTATGCCAGTTGATGTTTGCATGTTTCTGAGATGGCTACAAGTCTTCTAACTGATTCTCCCACTCCACGGCGCTGGCAAGCCAACAGGCACCCTGCCTTCAGGTCACTTTACACATCACACCACCTAGGGCCAGCCAGGGGCCCATTCAAAGGGCAATGGGATGCCAATTATTTCCCTTCCTGGCATTTACATGAAAGGTATGATCTATCTCCTTTAGGAGAAAGGCTGCTAAGAGGGAATTGGGAGTTTGCTTCCCTTAGTAATTCCCACAACCACCAAGTCTCTGGACAGGAAAATTAGAAGCTGAAACAAAATGAGGAGGTAGAATAAAAACCCTTTCGTTAATCAGTAAATGTAGTGTTTACTAGGTGCTAGGCAGTATTTCAAATGTTTTGTGTCTACTCATTTGTTTATACTATGCCACAGCTCTTGGAAGCGAGTACTATGGTCTCCCCCACTTTGTCACTAAGAAAATAGAAGCCCACTGTGTCATAGCCAGTAAATGGCAGAACCGCAATTTGAATTTGGGTTGGCTCTGAAGCCCAGGCTTCTCACCAGTTTGCTGTAGGTGATATCAAAGATCCTGTACGTACCTTCATCTAGATTCAATACCTTCTAGAAATGAACAATCATTTAACAAGCAGGAAAGCAAATGATGACTGATTTAGAGAAACAAAAATACGAGGCCATCCTCTATAAATTCCTTTACCACGTACTTCCTCGTCTGACTTTGCCTGGTAGTAGGTGGTAGAGGCGGTCTTAAAAGGATGTTTTATAACCCCCGCGACTTCTACACAGGAATGCATCCCAATACTTTTGGGCTTCCTGTGTGAAAATAATGGCTCTTGTCGTTTTCCAATTGACTATGTGATTTGTAATATCCGGGCATACCCCAGGGCAGGTATCCCCTAAGATCATAAAAAAACTTTTATAAAAAAATCAAGGTAGGTAGCCAGCTTTAAGTGACACACAGTACAGAGCCTGACTCTGTAGAGAGCCAACCTAAAGCACAACCCAATCTCCAACAGACGAATGAGAAACAACACATTTACACAATGCTGGATTTCATATTAAAATTGAATCCATTGTGTCATAGTTTGAAATTAATCATTTACCTTATGAATCTACGTAGGCTCCATACTCTTCAGAACTAGTTGTGTCGTTTAGAGTTGAGTTGTCTGAGACCTAGAAGGAAGACAAACAACCCAGAGTTCAAATTCAGCATGAAAAGAATATCAGTAGAATTAAAGATACATTCTCAATGCATGTAAAATACTGCTTTGAGTCAGATGCAGATTATAAAGGCATTTACTGGTTTGGAGTCTCAGAGAAGAAAGAATTTAGATGACATGGGGTATCTGTGTCAGTGTCCCTGTGCTTTGAGAATCAGCTCAGACAAAAACATGAACGGGTTTAAAATGGTTCTGGAACTGAGCCAAGTAACTGAACTCAGGAGGGAGGAGCAGGCTTCCCTCCCCCCCACCCCTTACCCAACCTGGGGGCACCGGTTAATAGAAAGATCAATTGCACTCTTATCTTGTTAGTCTTTAGACTGTCCATTGATGCCACTTGCTTACTTTAAATGTGAAAGCCTGGGCTAGCCATTGGAAAGCTGCCACCATCACTTGGGAACCCCCTTGCTTTCTGCTCTAGTGATAGGAGGGAAAAGGCCAAAGTCAGACCCTCGGAAGCCAAGCATCTGTGTCTTCGGTAAGCACAGATGCGAGCGAGGGCAAATCAGAAAGCAAGTCTTTACCCAGGGAAGGGAGGGTGTGTGGTTTCCTCTTCAATGACTATACCACGATGTGAGTAGGTCATAAAGTTAATATTAATGTGAATGCAAGAAACATTTTAAATGTCCATAATAAAATGGCTCAGAGGTTTTTCTTCTTTCTTTAAGTAACCATATCCCTCAGATCTGCCACGGCCATGTATTAAAAACACACAGATTACACAAACTCTGTGTTCACTTTCATGGTCTTTGGGAGCCATGCGTGTTTTTCAGTTGTCCATTCTTCTTTTCCAAAAGCATAAGGAAAGGTTAACCTGGCTTGTTTTAGGATCAGTCGACAGCGATTAAAGTTTCAAAAGAAACATAACACATGTCCTAAAACAAAGAAAGTGCCTGCTCACCATTGGTGGACAGGGAAGAAACTTTATATTTTTTATATTGGTAATGGGATCTTTTTCCTCAGAAGCCAGTGGCTACTTCTCTGAACCTCTGCAAAAGGCAACCATAAATGGGCTCCTGTTTCCTCACCCCTGACACTACACTTAACCCACATTGCACGCATGATGGGAACACTCCAGACCATTCATTCCATCTCTGTAGCAGATAAGTATTCATTTCACTCTTAATAAAATGAGTATGTTTAATTTACCTTGTACATATTTGATGGAAGGCATATTTATTATTTATTGATTATCACCATTCAAGCAGTGAGCATTTATTTTACTACCAGTAATAGCTTTCTCTCTCTCTCTCTCTCTCTCTGTTGCACATGTCAATTCCAGTCAAAAACATTTTGCAAGGAGTGAAATGCTAATGTAGAGAAACGATACAATGTGGCAGTTAGCTACAGTTTCTCAGAGCACTGAGATGGTAAATCCAATTCGTGGCCTATCTGTTCTCCTATGCTCAATTTAGGCTCTAAAAGTCAAGGTACTATTTGTAGGTTCTGAAGACTTAAAATTAATTCTTATTGCAGCAGTGTGTAGATGGATAGATTTTCCATCAAGTGATTCATACCTGCAAGAGAAAATCAAGCACTGTCTCTAGCCTAAAAGGGACAGAGTTTAATAAGGGAACAGACCAAGAAATGACTGCCTATTAAAAAAGCATTTAGTGAATTTTTAAACAATAGAATTCCAAGATGGGCTAACTGTTATGCATTTTGGAAGCTAGATGAGGTAATAGTTGTTTCCTGAATGTAAAGGGACTTATAAATATCACTCATATCCTTGATGGAAATATGTGGCAAAGAACAGGGCTCTTTCTCTTTTTAAAGATTTTATTTATTTATTTGTCAGAGAGAGAGAGAGTGTGTGTGTGAGCACAAGCAGGAGGAGCAGAGGGAGAAGCAGGTTCCCCATTGAGCAAGGAGCTGGATGAAGGACTTGCTCCCAGTACCCCGAGATCATGACCCAGGCCAAAGGCCACCCACGTGTCCTGAATACGGCTTTCTTATGCTTTTAGAGAGTAAGTTTTGGAGACCAGTAATTTTTGGTTTTTCAACAAATTTTAAGTTTGATGGGAAACAGAGCAGGATTTTTAGAAGTGTTTTAAGAATACAAAGGCTTTGACCAGATGGCTGAGGGAGGCTACAAAGTTTGACCTTAAGATGGTTGATGGAAAATGGACATATGCCCTTCTTCCATGTGATCTTACATCAAAATGACGATCCTTGGATGCAGTTCAACCAAGTCTAACACTTAATTTTTGTCTCTAGCACCATGTTTTATGATGAGGGTCCAACATAGCTATAAGAGTTTTACAATGAGTAACAAAGGAAAGTTTGCTAGGTAGACTCATCTTCAGGCTTCATAATGTCCTTGGTAAGTACACTGACAGATGAGTATAATATCTTAGACCACAATTGAAATAGCTGAAGAAATAAAGTAGCACTAAAGGTTTTTTTCTTGCCAATTTCTTCATCTTACCGTTAGCTAATAGAAATGAAATCAATGTAGAAATAATGGACACCTGATTATATAATTTTGTAAAAGAGGGATATTTTCATCTGTAATAAAGAAGCTCATTTTAGAGGTGCCTGGCTGGTCAGTCAGTGGAGCATGAGACTCTTGATCTCAGGGTTGTAAGTTCAAGCTCCACTTTGGGTGTAGAGATGACTTAAAATAAAATATCTTTTTTTTTTTAATTTTTTTTTTGTTAGGAAGCTTATCTTGTAGGATGAAGTAATATTGGCTATCAGACTATGCTATCTTTAAGGGATCAAAGGTAACTTTGTAATTGTTGATAACTATAGTAATGAGTACAGCTTTTGAACAGACAACTAGGCTTCTATTTTTTGAATAGGCATTTATATTTGAAAATGCAGGGTTCAAAAATTTTGTAATGTTTTATTGATAGTTTAGGCACATGGTTGAAAATTTTGAGGTACTATATATGAGTTAATATATGTCTTTTTAAAAAGATTTTATTTACTTATTTGACAGAGAGAGAGAGATCGCAAGTTGGCAAAGAGGCAGGCAGAGAGGGAGAAGCAGGCTCCCTGCTGAGCAGGACTCAATCCCAGGACCCTAGGATCATGATCTGACCTGAGGCTTAACCCACTGAGCCACCCAGGTGCCCCATTGTTTGAGTAACTCTTATCTGTGCTAATAGCAGCGGTATCAATATTAAAAGAACACTGAAAATAAAATAAAATAAAATAAAAATGCAAGGCCAGAACTTAACAACCAATTTAGAATGAATATTTTTTGAACCATGCTTTAGGGGGAAATCTATGAGATTCAAGAAGAAATAAATTCCAAGTAATATGAAAACAACATTTTGATCATCAAGATGCAAATGGAGAAACTATAAGTCTGAATATATACCGAGCAGAGTGTACATAATTCAATATGAGAAAAAGCTCAAGAATGAAAAGAAGCCAGTTTAGAGAAAAAGTGCATCCGATGCTATCTTATCTAGACAAAAAAAGACAAGTGTAATGAATTTAAGTAAGCTAGAGGAAATTTCTAGTCTTACCTTTTTTGTCTTTTACATCTAAATAAGGCAAAATTATTTTGATAGGATTTGCAAAAATTCCGCAGCCTTAATAGTTTGTTATCTTGAAATAGGCACATCCCTTTTCCATGGCTCCTGCTGGAACTATAATGATAAACTCTTAAAATTCTTAACTAACTGCACCTTTGGTTTCAGAAGCAAGTGTAATCATTGGGGATGATTAGCTTGGCCACTTTCTTGGCTCTGCTGAATGATATAGGCTGGGGAGGCTTTTGAGGTCACAGCTAATATTATCATTTCCCTAATTTAAACAACAGCAGCAACTCTGAATATTCTGAGTGGAATGGAGCTTTCAGAGAGGCAAGCCTGGCCTCTTAACTGGAGCCTCATATTCCAGGAAGGGGACATAAGGCAGTAGGCAATCAATTGGGAAGGGCTGAGGATGTTTGAGCAAGGGAGTGAATTAACCAGAAATCCAATTTAAGTAGATGAAGTGTGTGTACTATAGATCAGAGGAAGGACAGAAAACAGATTTATTCAATAATGAACTCAACAAATACTTTGAGCAGTGTTTAACATTTGATAGTATTATTTTAATAGTGTTATTCTATATTAATAATATAGTATGTTAATACTACAGTAATATTTAATAGTAGTAGTGCTAAGTTTAATAAACAATTCTTTTTGGTACTATTAGATATTGAGGATACCGAGGTGAACCAGTTGGTCAAGGTCTCTGCTTTCACAGACGGAAGACAGACGTAAAACATCACACAATTGAGAGAGAAGGAGAGAGGGAGGAGAGAAACATGTGTTTTAAGAGTGTCTAATTCTGGAAGAATGCACTTGCTTTGCTAAGCTGAGTCTAGAGCTGTGAAGATTGGATAGTAGGCTATTGTTATAGTGCAGACAAGAAAGAGATTAATGAGAACCTAGACTAGGTGGGAGCAGTGGGAATTAAAAGAAAGAAAAAGATGCAAGAGGTATTTCAGAGACAATCAATAGAAATTGGCAACTGCTGAGATGTGCAGTACGGGAGGGAGAAGAGACATAGATAAATTAGAAACTTGGAGCCTCACTGAAGAAATCAGGATGCTGTTAACAGAAATACGGATTTCAAAAGACCCCACTCCTTTGATGGGGTAATGATGGATTTGGGTGTGGTACCTTGTGTTGTCAGTGTCAAAAAAGTCTCCTGGAGGTGACAATAAGTAGCTAGGACCGTAATAGTATAAATTAAGAGAGAAACTAGCGCAAGAGAGTTGGGTGTTATTCTGATAGACAGTTAAAGCTGTGGGATTGCCTATAATCCTCAAAGGTAACAAGAATTGGGCCTCCATAGATGTGGGGGTTCTGGGAAATGATGTCATTAGGGGAAAGGGAGAGAAGTAAGGCCAGTAGAAATAATACCAGACAGTTAAATACTGATTCCTACATCACTGACACCGCTCAGAGCACTCTACGGGAAGTCAGTTCAATTCATTTTCACAATGACCCCAAATGAGCAGATTTTGTAATTAACCATACTTCATAAATTAGAAAATGGAGCTACAGAGAGGTTGCTGAGGCCACACAGCTCATAAAAGAGAGAGTCTCAGAGACCCTGTCTTTAACACTATGCTGGAGTGCCTCGTGGGTGGAACAAGGGATTATGAAAAGAGGGTTGTTCTTTACTAAAACAGATTATTTTACAGATTAAATTTAAGTGGTTAGGTTAGCAAAGCATAGACCTGAACTTGAGAAGTAAAGCAACATGCATAAGAAACATAGGCAGCAGAGGGGGCTTTCAAATGAAGCAAATGATGACATCTGAAACAGTTTTGTTAATATTTTTGTCAAGTGCTGTAAGGGCAGGTTCAGGATTCTGTGAAAGTCTGTACGCGAGTGCCCTAACCTATTATGTGGGAGGTACAGGGGGTTGCTATTAGGGAAGTCTACCTTGCAAAAGTGACATTCTACATCTGCAAGAAGGGCATTCCAGATGTGAGAGTCCTTTGGCAGGAGGAACTTACAGGATTCAGGGAGTAAAGAAATCTGGGGCAAAGATAAGGGAGAGGAGGCCCTAAGGATTCTGGACTTTATCCTAAGAGTACTGGAAAGGTATTGAGGAGATTCAGCAGGAGAGTGACAAATTAAGGCACAGAGAGTTTAAGGAAACTGCCCGAGATCATACAGCTGCTAATTGAGCCCCAAGGAAACCAAGATCATCCCAGCTCCAAGGTCCTCCCTCTCACAAAATTCTATTACTGTCCAGAGCTGGGCGGCAACATATTTAACTACTAGCTCTCTGGGGGAAAAAGTAATGATTTGCAGCACTTTTTTATATTAGTAGTATAATCGCCATCGTGGATTTTAAGCTACTCCCGTGTCCCAAGTTACCGATGCAGAACTGGAAAGAGATGTTCCCTATCACACCATGCTATGGCATTTTTAACATTCAAATGTGATAAGGAAAACCCCCGCAGGAATATAGAAAACAGTGCAAAGTCCTGCAATAATTAGGAAGTGAAGAGTTCTGTGTACTTACTGACTTTGTTTTTAATATAGTGTATTTAAATAAAAATGTATACAACTAATTTTTAATAGTGACTCTGGGGGAACAGACAATCTGCCAAATTCCTGAAAACTTAATAATAGGGTCTCCTGAGCAGGGACAAGCTGGCACTGCCTCAAAGAACCATTCTTGGGTACAGATTTTTATTATTGATTCCCAGACTTACAGATAAAATCTCACTCATGTGTTTGTACTTATCTCATCGTGTGGATCATCGAGCATATTCAATGAGAAGAAGGCATTTTTTTTCCCCCCAAAAAGGAGTAGGAGAGAGAAACTTGGGGGAAGCAGGGCTGTGCAGTGTCATCCGTGGAGACACCAGGTGACTGATAGCAAACATTTCTGGTCCACTTTTCAACTTCGCTTTCAAATAGGAGAGCAAGCTTCTGGTTTCAAATACAAATTTATAACTGTTGCACTGAAGCTAAGCTTATATTCTCTGTATCCATTATCATTCAGTCCTATGATTGTCAGGCAACCTCCTCTTTAGGAAAACCACTGGACCCTAAAATAAAATGTTCAGATACATGCTAATGAAAATGGCTCGAACTCTCAGACTTTGGCAGTGTTACTTGAGTTGCTGTGGCCTCAGAAGGGACAATCATAATATTTTTCTGGCTGTCTTGTCTTGATTTATAATTTGAATCTCCGTAAATGATAATAGAGAGGGCAATTATCAAAGAAATGGAAAGGGCAATTATCATTAAATTGAAAACACATCACACATCCAAGAGGATGAATGACTGAACTAAAAACAGATTTTGTGGATCTTGCAACAGTTCCAAAAGAACTTAATGGAAACAACTTCGTCTCCCCACCTCCTCCAATTAACCAGATGACTTTGGATATATTTTCCTTTACCCCCCCCCCCCTTGGATGATAACACAAGGCCTGTTAAACTAATCTGCCTGAATACTGACACTACTTAGGATATGTAAATTTAAGAGACTAAACCAGTTGCTGTTTGCCTAGTGTGAAAAAAAGCTTTCTTGCTTGCTTTCTTTCTTTTTTAAACAGTAGAGAAAAATTAGATTCTTGTTTGTACATTTGTGATTCCAGGAGACTGTAGACGCCCTTCTCATCTGCCCTTAACCCTTGCAATGAATCTTTTTAAGTGAGGCAACACAGTATTTTTGTTCATGAGGTTAAATAGTAGAATAGACAGTTAAATTCCCCTAAAGGGCTTTTGTCTTGGTTGGATAAATTGAGCAAATGACAATCCAAACTATGGGTTTTAGTGATCATTACTCTAAGTATGGAAGCAAGAGGTAAATGTTTAGGTATGCCTTTTGTGGAGAATTCTTGACATTTGGATTTACTGTTTTAGAGTAGAACTAGAGACATTCTTTGGAAGGGGTAAAACGTGGAAGGAGGAAAAAAACAAAACAAAAATTCCTTTTCGTCAGCACATCTGTATAGTAAAATAGTGGTGGCATGAACTTCAATATCTGCCCATACGAATCTGATCCAATCAGATGTTGATAGGGAATAACGAGGGTTCCCCCTTTCATGTTAAGCTCTTTGTGTGTTTCTCTTTGTGATATATGGATCATGAAAAAACTAAACATGGAACAATGGAAATGCTCAGATGAATTTAATTTGTATTTATTTCATCTGAGTTTCTGCTTTCTGCATATTGGTTCTTGATTGAACCATTGGTCCTTGACTTGCTGTTGTTAATGCTTAATAGAGATTAGGTTTGTTTACTTGGGAACAAAGAACCATAGGATGATACAGCCCATGTGGCTAAGAGCTCGGGCATTGAGGTAATAGATGAAAAAGAAAATATAGTTCAAAAAAACGAGGGAAAGAAGACTGATATTTACTAATCACCTACTATTTCTCAGGCACATGTAATTTTAATGTTGCCATTATCTGGTATCAAACCTGTATTTGTACATCCTCCCCTGCCCAAAGGAAAACAAATCAATTACATTTTACTATGCTATACTGTGACTTTTGCAAGTACCTTCCTCTTCATGTTGGAGGACTGAGCTGGGCTTGTGCACGCTCTGGGGTTCTGTTCCTTGGAGAACGGAATATATGCTGTACTCTCTAGCTGCCGGCCATATGCAACATCAGTGCTGAATATTGTCCTTTCAAAGACATGTGACTGATTTTCTATTAGGTCCTTTTTTTCTAGCTTCTATCTTCCACATATTTAGAGCAGTTTTTCAATGTAGGAAATATTAGAGAGCTTTTCCAAAACAATAAAACAGAAAAAAAATTGTCCAATTTCCTCACTATGAATTTATAGAAGTATGTGTGTGTATCCATAAATTGCCCATCTTGAATTGATTTTGTGTGTGTGTATGTTGAGGAAAGAAAATTGTTATATTTATCAGTTTATCTTGGTTGGTAAATTTATTTTTAAATAATAAGTACACTAAAAACCAAGAAGTGGTTTCCTTTAAAAAAAATTCCCCAAAGTTCTGAGTGCCTTGAATTTTTTGAGCTCTTGACCAGTACCATCTGTTGATTAAGTAACTGACTTTTGGACATCCTCATGAAGGGGTTGGGGCGGGGGCATTCCCCTTGAATTCTAGGAAGTGTTCCTTGGACATAATGTTTACTTCCTTTGATGTCACAATTTTTCTTGATAAATGTAAATATTTATTTTTAACATGGTTGTTAAGAGCTCTGCAATATTCTATTTCAGTTCCTGTGTCAAATACTGGGTGGAGCAGAGAGGTTAATTTACGGATTGATACACTCACAGATTGAATATTGAATTCATAAAAAGTGAACTTCATATTATTTTAAAATGGGTTTGGAACATAAGAGGACTTTTTGAAAAATAAAAACTGAAAAGCCATCCCCTCTAATATAAAGTATAAGTATATTCAAAGTCATATCAATAGTTTCATATATTTTTGGAAATTAGAATGTGTTTATCAGTTGTGTCCTGTACTTGTGTTGAAAGCCTTTGTCAATTGTATTTAATTCTCATAGGAACCCCATGAAGTATGCCTTGTTGCCTGATTTTGCAGATTTACAACCCAGAGAAGTTTACAAAAACGTGTCAGGTCGGTAAGCAAGCAGATAACAAAGCAGGGACTTAAACCCAGATCTATCAGATTCTAAGGCCCATGGGTGGCACAGGGCGGTTTTCAAATTGTGCCAGTTGTCGGCTGTTCTGGAGGCAAAGTGGGACTTGTTCATATATTTGTGTTTCTTAAGACAGTGTCAGTTAAAAGCTGTGCCAGAAAACAGATGATATCTTAATTTATGAAACATTTAAATAAATCAGAATGTCAATCCTCTCTGACTCTTCTCTCTGATCATAATATTCCCCCAACCCCAATCACAACCCCAATCAAATGTTTCCACAACCAAACATCCAAGTTCTATATTTGTCAGGGGTTTGTTCACTTATTCATTCAACAAATATTCACGGTGCTCTCATTATATACCAGGCATTTTTCTAGGCCCTGAGGGGGAAAAACGAAGTCACTGTGGTTGTGAAGTTTATATTTGGATAGGTGAGAGAAAATAAACACATATATACATATATGCAAACATAATTACAAGTAAGTTCAAGTAGCAATAAATGTGAAGAAGAAGAATATAACGGTGGCCGACTAGAACATAAAAATAACTGACTTTTATTGAAAATATATAACTAGTGTCAGACACTGGTCTAGGTACTTTACATAGGTGAATTGCTTAATTCTTACAAGATTCTATGTGGTAGATATGGTATCTGTGGTAGATTGAAGATGGCAGGAAATTATTAGCTACTCCTGAAATTGAGAGGTAGAGTTTATCTTCTCTCCTTATGGGTCTGAGCTGGCCTTAGTGCCTTGCTTGATGACTAAATAGGGCAGAAGAGACAATAGAATAGGTCTGGACTTCCACCTTGTTCCTTTGGAGCCTTGAGCTGCCATGTGAGAAGTCAGACTAAGGTTTCCGTGCTGTGAGAAAGCTCAAGCCACATAAAGAGGAGAGGTGTAAGGTTAGACTCAAGTCAGCTGTCAGCCCACAGTGGGAATGAAGTATATTGGATGGCCGGCCCCCTCAAGCCTACTATCCAGTGAGTATCTGACCCCACGAAATAACCAACCCCAAATGAGAACCACCCAATGGAGTGTAGTCATTCATAGAAAAGTGAAAGATAATAATAAATCGCTAGTATAAACCTACATGGTCTAAACCAAGTTTTGGGATGTTTTGTTATGCAGCAATGCATAATTAGAAAGATTATGATCTTCCTTTTATAAAGGAGAAAACCAAGGGAAAGAAACGCTGAGTAATCTGCTTGTGGAATGGTAGAATCGGCATTCAAACCCAGTCAGGGTGACCTCCCCAAGCTCCATTTTACATTCTATCCTATAAGCCTCACCCCTAGAGTGAAATCAGCATTCTCAGCGTGTCCCTGACTAAAGTCAGCAGTTAACATCTAGTTTACATTTCATTTTTCCCATTGAATCACAATGGTTAAAACTCAGGGCACACCTCCATTGGAATATGATTGCTCAGCTGGGGTGCCTTTGCAAAGAGACCTTGTGGTGTCCTTGACCCGGAAGTATTATGTGGTCCAAGACCTTTTGTGGATTGGAATCTTAAGAAAAATAAGGAGAATATTGAGGAGATTGACCTGTGCTAATCTATAATCCTTTCATTGTGTTGTAAAATTATTAGAATTATTCAAGTGAAATAGGAAATTGCATGGCATTTTGATTAAGGAAAAGGAGCATGAAGTAATTTTATTAAAATAAAGGGCAAAATAATTGTCACCAAATCAGATTTCTTGGCATACAAATATGTTACATCCCTTGTCTAATACACAGAACTGATATTTGGGTGGGAAAGGAGTAACCGGATGTCTGTAGCATGATAGCATTCACCGGCAAGTGGCTGAGCCAGATGTTCCTTCCTCAGCAAGGAAGGACAGATAAAAGTACAGTGTTTCCAAGCAAGCCCACAACACATATTTCCAAAGACGTTTTTCCTTAGAGTATTTACAGTTTAGTTTAGCTGTTTCCATTCTGAAGACTTTGTATACACAACAATGGAACAGCTCATGATAGCTCAAAGGAAAGAACTTTATAGATGCTGCACATTTACCCCCTCAAGCCTTCCAGGGGAAACTCCTGGTACTCTTGAAACTTTCCTGTCAGACAATTATACAATCCTGTGCCTTTTCCAAGCAGGAAATAAGATGTTCCAAAGACAGCTTGACCTCCCTTTTGAAAATGGTGGTGGTCGTGGAGGGGGGTGAGGTGGGGAGACAAAACAGGCATAGTCTAAGTATACTTAATTCATAGACCCACTCACCAATACAAACAAGTTAATTTTGTTAAGAACGCAAGATAACATTTCACTTAAGACAAAATCCCAATCATTTATTCTCCTCTGGAGTACTTCTTATGCATCCTTGAGTTTTTAAAAGTTCAAGTGTTGCATAAAAAATCAACATAATTACAGAAAGCAGTCCTTAAACAAGAATATCCTGTTTTGTTTCCTGCATACTCACTGGGGTGGCTCATCTGAATCCTTGACAACATCCAACTCCAAGAAGAAAACATCAAGACTGCTTGCTGATCTTGGTTTTTACATAGAGCTCCTCAGCAGTAGGGCTATTGGCCCCAACGTGTAAGCCAACAATCACCCTATTGTTTACTTTCCAGTCAGAAAAGCGATGCTGCTTTTCTTCACTCTGTATGGTCTCTATAATCCTAACAGTCATGTTCACTCAGCAGTAAGCCCGAATATATGTTTCCCAGAGGAGTTTCAAATACATGAGATAGATTAGCATCTCTGTGGCTTGATGCAATCTGTGACAGATTCGAAAGTGTGGTCAGTACTAAATTATTTGCCGAAAAACAATTTTTTTCCTGAGGTAGAAAAAAAAAATTAGCAATAACTTTTGGGTAGTAAATACATTGGCTGAGGGATAATACAACACCCTGAACCTCTTGCCCTCTCGGCATTTCATTCTGTGTAAAGGGAGGGAAAAAAAGCCCAATTGTGTGCTGATGAATTAGAAAACTTCATGAACATTCAAGAAATACACATGCCACTACAAATTAACCATTAGCAGGGCAAGGTATTCATCCTTTCTGTCAGATTCTGTGGGAAGTATGCCTTATTAGCATGGAAGCCCAAAGAAGTAATACATCAGTCCATGTTCACTTATCCTACAAAAAAAGAACAGGCAATCTCAGTTCTGGAAAAATAAATAGCGTGGATCTTTCCACCCTCCCCAGGGTTGCAATCCTAAAATTGAAAATCACTAAATGAAATCCTACTTCCCCTCAGCTTCCAGTCTGCCTGGGTGTTTACAAGGGAACGCGGTTTTGCATTTTAAATCAGTTTCATCGTAACCCTGAAAGTGATCACAGAGCTGCTAATTCTCCTTCTCCTGTTTCCACCATCACCAGCAGCCCCTCCTTTCACAGCTTTGAATTTGAATGGGACCAGAAGATTCTCTGGGGGTCATGTTTGTGGCCCTTGAGAAGCAGCCTCTCTACCGCTTTCAGCTGATTTCCTGGCATGTTTCGTGGGGATTTGTGGTGAGTGGCAGCTCTGGAGTCACTTTTCATTCTGTCAGGTTGTGGTTAGGCTTAGTGGGGTTTCTTTGTTATACTGGCCACTACTAGTCAATTCCCTTGAAAATATCTGGTTTTCTCTTTTCCCTTGAAGAAAAAAAAGGAAAAAACAAAATGAAACAAAAAACCAGTTCCAGACTCTCCACCTTACCCCCAAAACACAAATACAAAACAAACATGGATATCCCTTGGAAATCCTGGGGAGAGATAGAGAAGGAGGAGAGGCCCAGATGTTCTCAACATCCCAATTTAATTTTGATGTCAGACTATAAAAGATCTTGGGAGGGCCCCATTTCCCGTACCTGTTCTGCTGACATGCTGTTTTATTAAAGAATCAGGGAGAGATTTTACTACCGCTTTTTCATGTTAAAAACAAACTAAAATAAACCAAACACACACAATGTGCATTTTTGAAGCCCAGTGTTTTCTTTCTCTGTCAGAATAAACCTGGACAATAAGAAGTAAGGAAGGAGCCCATTAAGATGGACTTTTCCATCGGCCCGGTGTGGGGGCAGGGAGGGATTTGGCACTTTAAATACATGTCTTCTTAAGCCAGAGCTTAACAGAGTTTTGTATTTCATGAATTACTTTGGGGGAAGGAAAGAAAAAGAGAACAACATAAGGTTGCCAACATTTTATATTGCCAAGTCAGGCTATTTAAAAAAAACACACACACACACACACACACAACTAACATTGAAATCTTACATCATCTCTTTAAAGAAAAGACGTGTTAACATCAGTGGGGGGTGGGAGGAAGGAGGAAAGCCGTAATCTTAGAATACGAGACAGCCTTTACAAGAACGAAGAGTTGGCAACTTGTACACCAACATGCCACAAAGGCCTTCAGAAACAGCCAGTTCCTGAAACATACCATTCCCCCTCCCACCTTCTTGCCTTTGCACCAGCCATTCCACTGACTGGAAATCTATTCCCTGGGACATTGGCAGAGCTCTCCACTCAAATCCAACCACAAGAGGCAGGGCTTCTCTAAGCACACTGTTTAAAGCCCCAGTCTCCAGACCCCGTGCCGGCAAACCCTCCTCCGCACTTCCATTTCTCTCTGTTTCCTTACTCGGCTTTAATCTTTGCCCAGTATTTGTGACTACCTGGCTAGATAGTGTTTGCTCCTCTGTCTCTCCCATTAACAACATAAAATACACAAGGTCGGGGACTTTATATAATGTGTTTGCCCCTTTTTCTCCACTACCTAAAAACATAGCTGGCATCTGTGAGGCACTCTATACTTACTCGTTCCATTTATAGATGCATATAATTTCATGGTCCTTATTGTCCTCATATTAGAAAAGAGGTCCACAGTGCCTGCATTGCTTGGTGTACGGAAACTATTGTTTTAAGAGAGAGATTGAGGGCGCCTGGGTGGCTCAGTGGGTTGAGCCTCTGTCTTGGGCTCAGGTCATGATCTCAGGGACCTGGGATTGAGCCCAAGGTCCGGCTCTCTGCTCAGCGGGGAGCCTGCTTCCTCCTCTCTCTCTTTCTCTGCCTGCCTCTCTGCTTACTTGTGATCTCTGTCAAATAAATAAATAACATCTTAAAAAAGAGAAAGAGAGAGAGTGAGAGAGAGATTGAGGAATGCTTTAGTCATAGATGAGGGCGCCCCTGAAGGAAGTAGACACCTGACGCATGCATTCTTTAGGCAACTGATTTTGCCCAGTAGGAGTGAGGGTTGTGCTTCTGATAGGCAAGGCACTGAGGGTAGGCTGAAATCCTGCCCCACTACTGATTTAAGGACAAGGAGTACTCTTTGAGCAGATTTAGTCTGTATTTATACCCTCTTCCTCCCTTCCCAAATTACTGAATAGTCTAGGTTTGGCTCCTTAGCGCCTCTTGGATTGTGTATGCAATTTTTAAAAAATTTGGTTTTTTTTTTAAAGATATTCCATTTTTTTATTTGACAGAGAGAGCACAAGTAGGCAGAGAGGCAGGCAGAGAGAAAGGGGGAAGCAGGCTCCCTGCTGAGCAGAGAGCCTGAGAGGTGGGACGTGATCCCGGGACCCTGAGACAATGACTTAAGCCAAAGGCAGACGCTTAACCCACTGAACCACCCAGGCGCTCCGCAATTTTTTTTTTTAAACAAGAGAATGTTTTCCAACAATGAGAGAATACAAGAGTGCAAATATCTATTGGATTAAAAAAAGAAGTAACAGTAGCATCCACGTGACAGTACAATTAGCTATTGTCTCTCACAGTTACTCACAGTGAAGTAGTGGAACCAGGAAGTTAGGTCCATAGACAGGCCTTACTACCAAGAACAGCGGGGCACTGGAGAAAAAGCAGCTTTTGGAATGCATTATGGAGAGTTCACAAATGTAGGTAGTAGGAGTCAAAAGTGTATTTTCCAAGATTTTGTGCCATCTGGGGTCCTAGGTGGGTGACTCAGATTTTTTTTTTTCCTCAAAAAATATCACTTAATGGCATGTAGGGCTCATTTTGGCATAGATTTTCTTCCCCTGAAAAATAATGAGTCCAAAATGTACCCAATGCACTTTGCACAGATTTGTTTTTGTTTTTGTTTTTAATTTGGGTACAATATTTGGTGTGGCACCAAATACCTCTTGGTGCCACACTACTGAGTAGCAGTTACGGGTGGTAAGATGACGGTGTACAAATAAGTGAGATCTGGCAATTGGTGAAGAAAATGAGAGTTTAGAGTACATGCGTGCGTGTGTGTGCACGTGCGTGTGTATGTTTGTGTTGTGTATGTATGTGATAAGTTAACATATGTCGGTTATTTTAATAACGATGAAGGGATTAAAGGAAAGTGTAAAAGCATTGATCTTTTGAAGTTCCTTTCTCTCTCCCTCTCTCTCTGTCTTTCTGTGTCTCTCTTTCTTTTATGCTACAGAATGGAATGGAGTGGGGGGATTTAGCAAGCCTCTGCTGATTAATCCATCACATTCTGACAACTGAATTCCCAGAAACAGCATATCACACTTTCGCATAAAATGTCGTTTTGACTGGAATTTTCAAGTTCCAGCCTCTGAAGTCCTCAGAGGAAGACTGCCCCGTAGTGGGGCCTCAAATAATAGTAGCTCCTAGTGTTGTTATTAATTACCTGCATTAAAAAGGCAAGGATTTCAGTGTCTGAGGAGCAAATTTCTCCATCTCAATACTACCTCAATTATTGTGTCAGAGAATGTTCCGGAAGAAGCAAAGTCTGAAGATGGTTGGACTTTTATACTGAAGGCTAAGAATAAAAACATTTAATGTTTGGGGCACCTGGGTGGCTCAGTGGGTTAAAACCTCTGCCTTTGGCTCAGGTCATGGTCCCAGGGTCCTGGGATCGAGCCCCACAGCGGGCTCCCTGCTCAGCAGGGATCCCGCCTCCTTCTCTCTCTCTGCCTGCCTCTCTGCCTACTTGTGATCTCTGTCTGTCAAATAAATAAATAAAATCTTAAAAAAAACACATTTAATGTTTAAAAAAAATCAGGAAAGTGAGATTTAGGACCATCACCTCGCCAATGAACTCACTTTAGAATTGTATATCCCAAAAATTAAAAATAAAACTGAAGCTTACCTTCACTAATATTTGAAATAAAAATGTGCATTTACTTTTCAAAACTGCTCCAGCGTAAGGATAGAGGCAGTTATTTTTGGTAAAAGTGGACTGTGGACAGAGTAGCTGGTGAAAATTGCTCTTAAGTATTCACGTAGGATAAAAACCTTCCTGGCACTAAGAAGTCTCAATTGGTTTTTCAGCTGCACTGTGGTTTATTGTGTGCTTTAAATCAACTCTAAGACTGCACTACATACCATTGTGTCTGTTAGAAAATCATTATGGGGCAATTAAAAGCAATGTTGTTTCACAGAAGAACATGGAATTCTCCTCTGTGTCTGACGGCTGTGCACTTCCTTCATGCCTCTTGTGATGCTCTATATTTGTGATGGCCAAGAGATACAGCTGTCGGGAAAACACTCAACAGATGGCCGTTGTGGGGTGATGCTTCATCCTTTTTTGGAGGCTCTCTGACACCTAAGCTCGGGATTTCCAGAAGTGCTGGTGAGCAATGGACTCCTTTTGAGCAACATGCGTTTGGAATGTTCAGTGACAAAATTATTCCTCCTCCAAAATATGAGAAGAAACTGAGATGTCCTTATGAAATGAATGTGCACTATCATACTCAAATGTATTGTCCTTGGAAACTTTGTAACCAGTACGGAAAAAAGCAAGTAACTAGATAGAGAGCCTGATACGTTGGGTAGATGGATAGATCGCTTTTCTTTCAGGAGGAGAGTGAGGCAAGATCAATCAGTTCTTTCATTTTTGTAAAGCTCTTTAAAGATTGGCTTTATATTTTTTAGAAAGAGCAATTTAACCTTGGCTTCAGTAATGACACGACTTGTTAAATGACTTAATCTCTGATGAAATTAGTCTAAGTGGTTTAAGAATTAATTAAGTGGTTTCTTTTTACATTTCAGGTAGCATTTTGCCGTGAAATACTTATGCTTCTATCTTTGTTATTTATACAGCATGTGGATGTGTAGAACATTATTATGGGGACGGGAAAATAAGAGGAAGTTGATTGACAAAGATTTGAAACACTGCACTGAACGATTCTTGTAGTTGTGCTAGATTATCAGTATTCAGAATCTGTGTTACGGAATCCGTTATAAATTATAACCGACTCATGTTTTTTCCTCTTAAGGACACAAACTCTTATAGTTCTAAAGTCTCATTTCTGTCCAGGGAACATTCTGGGTTGTCTGGATGTATATTTTTTAACACAATGATAAGACACTATTGAATAATAAATATACATCATGCTTCTGTGCTCTAGACAACGTCCTGAGCATGCCTGCCTTACCCCCAGTCCCCCTCTATGGCTACTAAATAATATTTGACTATCTTCAGTTTGACCTGAATGTGAGTGTAGGCCAATAAAATCTTAAAAGCAGCCAACATGAGGATAACCATGTCCCAGAGGGTTAAGTTTAATTTTGTGAAAATTGCCTTTCCTTTTTTGTGTTAGCAAAACCATGTCCAGCAGTTCATGGAGATTTTTATTTCTTCTAAAACATGACACTGTGACATTAGTGACATTTTCTATTTGTCTATTTATGTCCCCAAAAGAGGTAACCGCATGCCAAAAATGTTTTCTGTTAATGTATTTGCAAGTTGGTCTCGCTGGTTGGTCTCAGAAAGATTTCAAGTGGATAAAACATGTGGAATGAGAAGCTATAAAAAGGAGTCTTTTTAGGAAATGCCTAGCAAAGCAGGGTAGAAGAAGCTGTAGGGAAAATGGTAAACTGCATAGTAAAGTTTTGAAACACAGTATATGTGTTTTGGAACAAAACCAACATTTCACTTATTCTAAGAGGTTAATATGTGCCAGGTATTATGATAACTACTTATTTTATTTTATTATTTTATTCTTATACATATATGAGATTGGCACTATTATTGCCACAGCACTAATGAGCAAATGGTGGCAAATAGCTGGTAAATATTTTCCTAAGGTCACACAGTAAGATGATCTTCTAAGTCCTCAGAGTTTGTTACATGAGTATAATTGCTTCTTCACTAAAGAAAATAGTGCATCATACGTATAAGATATTCCCTGGTATTCTTACTGGATGTACATGCCATTTAATAGAACAATGAAAAGATAGATTTGTTCTTATGATAAAATACATCTTTTAATTTTTTTAAAATAACACAATTCCGATAAAAAATAAGTTTGACAGATATAAAAATGTGTGTCTTTCATCTTTTTATCATTATTTTTAAAAAAAGTGTGTTCTTGGGGCACGTGGGTGGCTCAGATAGTTAAGTGTCTGCCTTCGGCTGAGGTCATGATCCCAGGGTCCTGGTATCAAGCCCTTCATCAGGTTCCCTGCTCAGCGGAGATCCTGCTTCCCTCTCTCCCTCTGCCTGCCTCTCTGCCTACTTGTGATCTCTTTCTCTGTCAAATAAAAAAATAAAATCTTTTTTCAAAAAAAATAATATAAATTAAAAAAAATAAAAATATGTGTCCTTTTAAGCTTTCAGTTATTTTTAAAATAAGTAGAACACTCGTGAAAAATTTTTTCCTCCAAATTTCATTTGTTCTATGGCTGATGCAAAAATAATTTTATGACATCTTTTAATAGAAATGAAAAGAAAATTCTTCCTTTCATCTGTTGAGTGAAATGAGTCTGTAAGTATAACTACTCAGAACACTTTAGAGACCCTCTTTCTACCGTCTATAGAAAGTAATATGTTTCCAGCAGAGACAAGTGTCGGAATGACATGACAGGATACATTTTCAAAATAAGCATATCATAAAAATGATCGGTAGACTGTATATTCAGGAGAGGGGAAAAGAATATGTAGTTGAGATGCTCTGTGGTTACCCCCAGTATCTTGCCATGACACTGGCAGCTAGTACGACCCTGTCATGACAGGTCCAATGTTTGGGTGGATAATACAAACCCACGGTGGGCCAAGGCACCACGAAAGCATGTGTGGCATAAAGATAAAGAAAGACCATTGTCTTACGACACATCTTGCACTCGTGAGTGTACCTACTACTCTAAAGCTGAGCCGTGCAGGGAGTGGATAGTACAGGTATAATTGCCATTTGAGATGATTCTGCCGCCGAATTCAAGTAGATGAGACGGGTCTAATTTTTCTAACGGTCCTGCAACCTTACTTTATGGCATCTATTAATGTACAGTTTTAGTTGTGAATAAGTATGAGCTATATCTCGGGTTACGATGTTCACATCCCCATAAGTAACAGGAGGATCAATAGTAAAAGGAAACCAGCAAATTGTAGGCTTTGCAGTAAATCTGAGGTATTAGGTGGACATAATTTAAACAGTTGTTTTTCTTTTCCTGAAGAATAAACACATAATAGAAGAAAAAAAAATGAGGCTCTAAAGGGATTATGCATTCCTAAATATTTTATAGCTGTGTTAAATGCAATGTTGTGCTTTAGTTCCACTGCTGAATATTTGCTGATGATCGTTTACTCACCAACTGAAAACCCAAAAGATGCTGTTTGAGGTTTTTTGTGCGGTTTCAGCCTTGGCCTTCTGTCAGTGTTTTCGCTGCATGATTGTAAAGAGAAACTCTTTGCGTGTGAGAAGACAGATGCTGGTGATTTAAGCAGGGAACACACCACAGTGCTTTTACTCAGCTGATACTTAATGATTTAGCATTTAACGTAGTTCATCTTTCATAACCCTGAGTTCAAATAGAAGCAGCTGCTATTAGGGACGCAGTAATACCGAACTTCCCACCAATGACCTGGGAGAGCTTCTTTTGTAGTTTTAGCTACTGGACCCATCTGGCCTTTCCACCAAGCACGACAATGGAAGGAGAGAAATAGTTTGCTTCCCGTCAATAGCATCCTGGACAGAATGTATAATTATGATACATAAAGATTCTCAAATCAAAACTCCTTGCGTCAACATCACTGCAACATTGGAGGATGAAACAACACACTTTATCTCATAAGCAAAAGAACACTGAGGAAACATGGAAAATCATGCTGAGTTGAAGTCAGTGAAAAGGATAGAGGTGTCTCCTGCTGCAAACCTGGAAGATGAAATCATTTTCTTATAATTTTGACTTGATTTTATTAGTGTGGGAGGCTTTCGGTAAGGTATTTGAAAAGGCCTCTTTCTTCCAATTTTAGAAGGTATCTAGATAAATATAGAGATATAGACATTTACATAGGTGGGATGGATTGTTAATAGAGGACAGATAGACAACTTAAAACAACAACAAAAAGCCTTTCACAAAAACTGAAGCATAGGAGATAGACATCCAATGAAATTAAAGTCTTTTGGAGAAAGGATGATATCTAATATGCTGATGAGAATTATGGTATTAACGTTTTCAAACAGAGTGCTTTAAATGTATTTTTCCTATCCAAAGCATTATCTAATTTAATTATCTGTTTTCACTTTGGCATTATTGGTAAGTGATCAAAAAGCAGATTATAGGCCAGTGGTTTCTTTTCTCTCTCTTTCTCTTTTTTCTTTCCTTGTCTGTATATAATTTTAGTATCTATAAATGAGGATTTACAAGAAAAGAAAAGGATTATGAACTTTCATTACAATCACAGGCCTACTTACAACAAAAATTGCCTAGTTATGAGTGTATTTACTTTCTCCACTGCTTAGGGTAGACAAGAATACTTTCCTTTTCCAGTAACATATTTCTAGAAAATAGTGAAGGCAGGTAGACCTTCACTGGTGAGATGTTTTCACTCTGAGACACATACTTTAGTGACGTCAACTCTGATGGGATTAGATGAACTGAAAGTATAGGATGGACCCTCTCTACCTCTTGACAGTATTTTTCGTTTATAAAGTGAGTCAGGTCTCTCCTCAAGGGATTTTCCTGTTTAAAGATGTTTCTTCAAAGGCTTTGCCCATGGTTCCAAAAACCATTTGAATTTACCTCTAGGCATCATTTGAAAACAGTGTCCTAGAGGTATTCATGCATTTTCCAAAGTTTAAGGATGCTTAGTATTTTGGATTCATCATTCAGCAAGTAATAGATAATTTGCATAGCATTCATAATAATGCAATTATGACATTTAAAAAGATAAAGAAGATTTTCTGTATGAGGTTGCTGCTCAACAGTCCCCAAAAGTGTAAATGTGCTCTACCTTACATTTTACCACTGTAAAGGGGTTAATCAAAAGTTTCTTTGTCCACTTTTGAGGCTGACTTCCACTGCCTGGTCTGGCCCTGGCCCCCACTGCCCAGGATCCCTGCATTCTCCACCTCAGCATTATTTGTGGAGAAAACATTTCAGTTGTTTATTTATTTGTGGCTCCTACCAGAACCCCATGTGGGGAAATGGCTACATTAGTGTAGGGAATTGGGTCAAAATTATTATGATTTCATTTAAAAAGGAAAGATTGAAGTATGTATTCTAACTTGGAACTGTTTAGGTGAGTTGCCACAGTTTGGAAAACAGGTATAATGGATCAACTTCAACAAGTTAGAAAGTTTGATTTGGAATCCTATCCAAATCCATTTTTTTCGGCTTGAATACAGACAGGTATTTTATGAGGATTTTATTTCCCTATTTGCTCAATTCTAAGATTTATAGGAGTTCTAATTGGAACCATGGCAGAAATGCCACCACAAAACCAGTGGGGGGTTTTCTCCACAAAATTTTATTGTAATTGTTTCCAGGCCCAAGGGCATATTATCATGGGGAAATATATATTTTAAAACAGCGTTTCAAATTTATTTAGTCTTTAAAATTTTCAAAATAAAAATCCATTTTTTGATTGTTTTTAGAGGGGGAGATGTTATGGTTCATTTTATTTTGATTAGCCCTAGCATATTTGCTGGATAACCAGGTGTTGGACACAATGTTTTCACAAATAGCTAGAATGGCTTTCAGTCTTTAGTGAGCTGGATTATTCAGGTGAATGTGTTTAGAGCACTTAAAGAAACTGAACATTTCAAAATTGTCTGTTACTATGAGCTGTTTCCAAGTGAGCCTCTTAAAACAAATTCTTTTTAAAAAGGGGAAAAAAAGGTAATGTGTATTGTTATGCAAAAAAGTATCTAAATGGTGCCACCTTTGACTGAAGGTTGCCCTTAGGCTAATATCAACTGAAATTTCCTAAAGCAATTTGGGGATTACTGATTTATTTTAAACAACAACAACAACAACAACAAACTTGCAAGAAAGACAAACAAAGAACCAGACTCTTAACTACTGAGAACAAACTGATAGTTGCCAGAGGGGAGGAGGCTGGGGGGGATGGGTAAAAGAGGTAAAGGGGATTAAACATACATTTATTGTGATGAGCACTGAGTAATGCATAGAATTGTTGAATCACTATATTGTACACCTGAAACTAACGCTATATGTTAATTAAATTTGAGTTAAAAAAAAACCCTTGAATTAAAAAAAAATAAAAAGTCACCAGATCCCACAATGACAACATTCAAATTAGAAAAGGTTAGAAATACATCAGATTTTCTTAATGAAATGACCTATCAACCTTATAGCAAGAAAAATCATGTCTGGAACTCTTATTATGAAATAATAAGCCAACATTTCTAAGGGAGGATGATAGACCCTAATAGAAGAAGTAGAGGCTGGTCACAGATTTTCTATCTACTCTGACCTTATATAATGTCATTCTGTCCACAACCTGTTACATGATGCTATATTACTGAAGGACTTATAGAGAAAATTAATTCATTCAAAGAGTTTGAAGTAAAGCATTATTGACATAAGAAGGAAAATAGATCTTACTTCTCTTACTCTTTTCTAAAGGCCTAGGTAAGATTTATATTAGGACCCAATGAATATTTTGAGGGAAAATTACAAAAGAAATTGTTTAAAAAAATTACTTAGTGGAAACTTCTGAAAATCATTCTGTAAAATGATAGTTAAAGTTAATCACCAAAAATCTATCATTTCCCTCATAATGAATTATCAATTTAGAATTGAATCATGGCAATTGAAGTATTTTTATCAAAATGTGAGTTTTTTAAAAAGATTACATTTAATACTCCCCATTAATTCCCATCCCTTTTAGAGGGACAAAAAAAATATTATAGTAGTCCTCATGGATCACAACAGATTCTTCTGTAATTGTAGAACACAATCAGGAATATTTAAATTGTGTTTTGTAGAGAAAATATAATGAGGAAGCAAAAGAAGATACATGTTGTACCTGGAAAAAAGCATGGCACGAAAATCTCTTTAATTCTTAAAACAATGATTCTTAATGCATGTTCTAAAGACCACTTGCCTGAGAATTACCTGGGATACTTGTGAGAAATGCCACGGATTTCTGGGCTCTGCACCAGATCTACTGAGCCTGATTCTAAGAGAATGAAATTCAGAACCTGTTTTACTGCATACACGGTCACAGGTTCCTAGGTACAGACAACCTGGACAACCTTCAGAATCGCTCTTGTAAAAGCACGTCTTCAGGCTATATGATCACTTAGGACCACTGGCCGAATCAAAGCAAACCAGTGGGATTAGGTGAACTCTGAAACATGTGGAATAAAGAGAAACTGAATGTTTTCTGTTGCATCCTTAAATTTTGGTAGGTTACTTTGCACATGGTAGACACCCCCCAATGTATGTGAAGTGAATGGAAAAATGAAACTTTAGCCATTGAATACAAAATAGATATGTTAGAATAGAAGATCACAATTAAAAATGTTTAAGGGAAACTGTTTATTTTATTTACTACAAGTATATAGGAATATTTGGAATATAGAAGATAAATAAATTACTGAGGGGGTAATAAGTGAGGGATGAGGGGACAGACTGAAATATAACTCGAAACTCTTTAGAAAGTTCCTGCTAATATAAGAGTTAGAGATGTTGAATTTGCTAGCTATTAATTTTCTCAACTCTTACTACTTTTAATCAGGAAGGTTATTTAGGGTAGCACAGTGTAGTTTATACTTTTAGGGATAAATTAATTACACTTAAAAAAAACCAAGAACATGAATGTTCTTACCCTTACATAGTTGCTGCAAGCAAGATTACTTCCTTTTAGCAATGAGAAACTAACTTTTACATATTTCTTCACTTACTTATTCATTCAGCAAATACCTACTGATTGACTACTGACTATTCTGTGCATAGTTAAATATGTTCCCTGGTCATTAAAAGCTCTTAGATCAAAGTATTGAGAGGAATGGCTAAATCACATGACAGAGGGATAAGGGCAAAGAGAGGTCTTTAAACATGTCATGTCATATTTTGTGGATGATTAGCAGTGTATCAGGGGCTATAAGTTTCTTTCTAAAACCTCTGCATGAGTCTGCTTGGAGACCGCATAATTTGATAGGTAAATACTTATTGAAAGTGAAAATCAAGGACTAGTTGCAGGAACCCTGTCTCCGTTGGTATTTCTGGGCTAGCCCAGAAGGAAACATTCCCCTCTCTATCACAGATGGTTACCCACTGAAGTCAGATGCTCTGATTTGGGTCATACTCATTGGGAGTATTTGTGAGCAAAAGGCATTAGCATGTACATCTAATTCTGTCTTTGTTGAAGTGAGCTGTCAGAGGCTTAATAAACATGAACTCTAGTGTTTACAGACCATCATTAAGCATTGCAGCAATATTTCCCCTTCCTCTTATCATATCTTTGTTAAGTTCACCTCCTTCCCCACTATTGTTAACCTGGGTGTGTCCACATCCTGCTTCTATTATAATATCGACTTAACCTCTTTGATGGTTGTGTCTACTTAATGAATAGACCAGCCCCTAACTGCTGAGGCCACCATTGCAAAATTTTAACAAAGAGATTATATAAACACACACGTCGGTGTCTCTTAATTAAGGATGTGACGGTTAGATGAAGGTATTTGGCAATAATTGAAATCAGTAAGTCATTAAAAATTCTTCCGTGATACTACTAATTTGTTTGTAATAGCCTTGTAATTGCAGCATATTAAACAAAGATGAATGTGGGCTGGCCTACATGTAAAAAGTATCTGTCTTGTGTTTTCCAGCCAGCCACAATTTTCCAGCCACAATGATAATTTCTACTTCTGGTACAGCTGAAATAAGGACTAAGGAGAGAAAGCTACATCCCGTGCCTTTGGCTGACAGGCTTCTAACGTACAGGTGTCTTTCCTGAAGGGTGGTCTTCCTGCGCACAATGTTTGTTGTCAGTTGGTAACATTGTGTAGTCTAGGAGAAATCCCAGAGATGCAGGTGCCTTATGAATACCCAGATGGGAAATGGAAGATGATCAGACTTCCTCTTAGACCCTATGAGTCAAAGGAATGACAAAAGATTTTCCTTTGAAACGTGGCGAGCGACTGAATCTAAAATGTCTTGTATACAGATGACGATAATTCCTCGCACAAGCCTCTTTCTTAAAGACACGAAACCTGTCTGCTAGAGCTTTTCTCATCACCAAAATGCAGCCAGAGTCTGTGGTGAGACTCAGCAGCTGTTTAACAGTGCCAGAAGCACTTCCGAACTTCCACAACGCTTCCTTCAAGCCAAAAGGAAAAAAAACAAAAACAAAAACAAGCCAAAACCCTCCAAAGAGCACACTTGGACCGCATTCACGGCGGACTCAGAGGGAACAGTGCCCCCTGTTGAACCATGGCCTCGGTATTCTCAGCACCCGACGGGGCCTTCCCAGGCTCCCTTGCGACTGACCCACTCGCACATCCTGTCTCCCTCAGAGCGCTGGCTCTAACGGAGCTCTGAGGTGGTCTGAAGTTCACGTGTAAGGGTGCTCATATCATGCTCTATAATTTGAGGAAAACACATGAATTTTAATCAGTTTTTAAAACAACCAGGCCTCTCTTCTCATTTACTAGAATGGAAAAAAATGCACTTTTATTACCTTAAAGATGCCAAACAGTGCCATTTTATTACTGTGGGAAGCTGGAAGTCATTTCCGAACTCTTTTGGCAAGGGTGCTATGTAGAGCATCCAATTCAGCCCTTTAAGTGTCTTCTGAGAACCACCACACAAACTGTGATTTACTGTCTGCAGGAGTTAAAGGGACTCTTTTCTACCCTGAAACCGAAGAAAGAAAGGTGAAGTGTGTTTAAGAAGTGGCCCATGAGACTTGCAAGAATATGAGTCAGTGCAGAGCAGGCCAGACACAAAGAATGTTTTGATAACCCACAAACATTTTCCAACTTGTAATTTTTAATTCGGTTTAAAAGTTTATGTTGGTACCCTTCAAAAATCGTGAGGACTTTTGTGTATGAGTCCGTCCGTCTTTAGGCCACTGGGACAAACTTCTTACGTTCAGTGGCTGTTTTCTTGCTGTTTGCATCCTGTAGAGGTTTAGGAACGCATCTACTGTGAATATATAGTGTCATAGTTTAAAAAATATATAAATACATAAAATACATATATATTAATATGTATTTGTATGCATATAAAACATATATAAATGCATATTTTATATATTTGTATTTATTTATACGCCCATTTACACACATATACACACACACTTCCATTCTGTGGCAGTGCCTAAATTTCATACACAAATATTTGGCCCAAACAAGCATGGAGATTTTGCATATTTTCTCATTTACATAACCAAAAGACGGCAACACTCCAGTTACCTCTCTTGCCATTCAGTAGCAACCAACAATTTGAATTTATGTGTTCCAAAGCTGACTCAGATCTCTAATAGTTTGAAATTATGTAAGCTGCAGACTGCTATTGCTCTTAATTAAAATAAACTCCCACACATGTATATTTTGCCCCCGATGTTATTTTATTTGGAGAATTTGACCGGCTAGTTGGTGTAGTCATAAAAACTAGGTCATCGAGGGCAAAAACATAGTGAGAGAGAAACAAGATATTTAACCACTAGTCAGAAAATACGTTACACTGTGGTGCCTGACAAAGAGTAGGCTCTCTATCGACATCTGAAGAAATAATTGAAGGGATAAATTGTGCCACTGTGGAAAAATAATTAGCCTATCAGATCAAAAATGAAAAGCTATTTAATAGTGTAAAAGGAAATCCAGTAAACTCTTTTTCTCGACTAAAATCAGGAAACTGTTGACTTCAAGTAAAAGACCAATCTTTACTTGCCTTTATATTTTTAAGCTTTGACTAGTAATTGTCCAGTGCTACTCTCAAAGCAGTGGCTATATCTCTGGTTATAAACAACCCCAAATCCTTTGTGGAGAAATTTTTCTCAGGTAATTGTACTCTAAACAGAGAATTATATTCATAAATGGTATCAGAAAGGCATCGGAAGGTAGCTTGCGATTTCTGTGGGTTTTTTAGGGGGTGTGTGAAATTAATGTTTTCTTACAATGTTGTGATTATTAATGAGGAAAACATTGTTTTTTTTTTCCTTGCTCTGACAGGTAGGGAAATATAATCTGCCATTTGGAATGGCATAATATTAAAATATTGAGATATTTTATCTCAATATTTTGGGTTATTCCTTGTTAGGACCAGGATGAAATATCTGTTGTGAAGTAGAAGACTCACACTTGGCAATAGTTTAGGATTTCATGCTATTTTCATTGCTAAAATCTTGTAGGGGTAACAGAGGCCAAATCTTCAAGGAGCACCTGCCAGGCAAATGGTGGAGGAAAGTAGGGAATAGCTGAAGCTAGGAAGCCAAGAGTATGATGCATCTCTTCTATCCAAAGGTATCTAGGGTGTCTGACTTCAGAGGAGTGAAATACAGCCCCAAAACCCAAAATTTCCAAGAGCAAATTTACCACTAACTTGCTGAATCATAGTTAATGACTACTGAAAGGAAACACTAGAAGAAAGAACAGTATTCAAAGGTAAGGTAGTAAAATGGATTTTTTTTAAGACATACACCCAAGAAGCTCTGTTCATTTGAAGTTTGGCCCATCCGTTGGATGGATCCATGAATTTCCTGTATGTATGTGTTAGGTGTCCTTTTCTATTTCCACCCATGCATCTCTCATCCATCTTTCATCCAATCATCTCTCTCTTTCAACCAAGTATTTATACACTGTTTTCTTTTTTCATTCCTTCATTCGTCAATGCAACCTGTTTTGGGCACCTTCTACATGACGAGTGCTACTGCCAGTGACCAAATGATGTGAAAGATGGAGTGACTTCCCTCAATTCCCTCATTCCTTCATTCGTCAACGCAACCTGTTTTGGGCACCTTCTACATGACGAGTGCTACTACCAGTGACCAAATGATGTGAAAGATGGAGTGACTTCCCTCAAGATGCTTCGAGTCCGGTTGGAGAAAAAGTTAAGTGTATCAGTACTGCCCAGTATGACAGATCCCATTACCGCAACTCTAGGAGGACAGAGCGGCTTGTAAATCACACTGATGACTCCGGGATGGTGAATGGTAAAGCCAGATTTTAAAAGATAAACAAGAAGAATGAGGTAGCTAGGGAAGAGAAAAGGTAATTCTAGACAAAAGCTATGCATATGTAAAACATGTTCTTAATAATTGGTATTCATTTATATTCGCAACATAATCATGTAATGAAATGCCACTCCTTTACGCACAATGTGATATAATGGTTCGATTAACAATGACCTGGGGAAGCAATAGAGCTTGTGGTTATTTATACTGTCTGTGGAACCAGACAACTTGGTGTAAATCCTGGCTCTTCCCCTTTCTAGCTGATAACCGGGTGGGGGGGGGGGGCAGGAATCACTCCACATCTCTTAGACTCAATTGCTCTTTCTTCAAATTGGAATAATAACATTATGTCCTGTATAGTGACTATTAAATTAACTTATATAAGAAATACACCCGTATCTGTCATGAAATAATCTCTCAGTGTATGTTAGTTAGAAAGATATTCTTCCTTGGCTAAAATTATCGTATCGATAAGAATAGTGCTGAAAATGACAATGGTTTTTGTTCTGTTTTTAACCTTTTGAAGGTATGTCTGAGAGCTCTCAGGAGCTGAGATTTGCAACGTTCAGAAGCCCAAGGAGATTTTGCCTTTTCTAAAACTTGAAACTGCTTGCAGCATGATGGAGAAGACACTGCAGCTTCGTTTCAATGCCCTGAGTTCAGATTTCATCTCTGCTGCCTTCTAGGGTCTTGGACAAGTTGCTTAATGCCTGTGTCTCATTTTCTTATCACACGAGGAAACCGCCAAGATCTCCCTCAGGGAGGACTAAACGGGATAACAGGTGTAAGTGTGGCTAGCTTCACCCAAAGATTTCTTCCATCCTCCCCAACCCCCCTTGAAAACACTTAGAGAATACATAATGGCTAATCTAAGGATTGTGAAAAATATCTCTCCCAAAATACTTTCTATAGTTTGAGAGATCACATATAAATACTCTCTTCTGCATTCGCTAACTCTGGAAAACAAGCTCGACTATTACTGCTGACTTTGATAGGCCGCCTTTGCAGCTTTGCCAGAACTTGCTCTGGTTGCTGCTATTCATAGAATGCCCTTGGATAATGTGATAGGTTGAATTCGAATTACTCCTCCAATCATTTCGGCAGGAATGATAATGGCAACTAAAATGATCATCTGGAAAAAAAAATAAAATAAAATGGTCATCGGGAGAATGAACTGAGCATGGACATCTTCTAATAAAATCTCTCTCTCTCTCTCTCTCTCTTTTGTCCATAGAATAACCCAAAAACACATAATATAGTGCTATTTGAATAAGAAAGCATTAAACATGATAATATAACATGACTTTCCTGTAGGTAGATAATATATACATTAAAAGACCGCTGATCTCAGGGGGAATACAAATACAAAATAGCTTTTTTCCCCAAAACCTAAACCACAGAAAAACAGATGCTGCACTAGATCTTTCCTGGAATTATTTTTAGTTGGCAATATTGTTTTAAGGCTGAGAACCCACCCTACCCAAGCAGTATATACAGTCTAGTTTTTAAAAAATTCAGCCTATCATCATGTTGCTAATGTTATTAAAATCTTTGGTCTCTCCAACATCTTTTCTTCTTTTTCCCCCCTGCATCCTTATTACTTAATACTGTCACATCTAAGGCCAGGGCTCCTTAGTCTTCCTGAAGGAATACAGAAGTACCAGGCTGGCATAGCTTCTATTTTATTAATTTTTTTTTTTCTTGCCTGCAACCTGATTTCTTCTGGGTCTGACCTAATTCCTTTGATGCCTGGGGCTTGGAGGCCTGCGCTAATCTGCATCAGGGATGTGTGGAGAAAAGCGAGACAATCGAGAGAAAAGTAAGCGAAAAAGGGATGGCACCTGGGCAGGAGGACGCTTCAAAATCAAAATAAGCATTTTGAAAGCAGGACATTTCTGTTCTACCCCATCCTTTAAAGAGGAAACTACATTTACTGGATGGCCTCAAATATACATTTCCCCCTTCTTTCTGATTCTTTAAACCCTGTTATGACCAGGACAAAACAGGCAGTGGCAGATGCTAATTGATAGCATCGTACAATAAATTCTGATGTAGGGACTCCTGGGTGGCTCAGTTGGTTAAGCGGCTGCCTTCAGCTCAGGTCATGATCCCAGCGTCCTGGGATCGAGTCCCACCTCGGGCTCCTTGCTTGGCAGGGAGCCTGCTTCTCCCTCTGCCTCTGCCTGCCACTCTGTCTGCCTGTGCTCGCTCTCTCTCTCTCTAACAAATAAAAATAAAATAAAATTCTGATGTAAGGAAAATGCCTGTTTATGAAAAAGAAGTCATCTTCTAGAAGTCAGATTGAAAGAAAACATTTGTGCTGACTTTGATGGAGAGATTATGCAATAGTCTAAGCTTTGTTACTAAGCTCTGGAACGTGCTGATATTGAGAGCTCTTTAGACCTGTCCACTAACTTATTGCTCCTCTGGGTCTGTTCCCAGTTTCTCATTCCCTCTGGGAAGCAGTTCTTTCTTCCTGCTCAAATAAGCGGTAGACATCTTGTAGTCATTAATATCCCAAAAGTAGGGGGTAAAGGAGCAGATTTTCAATGTGTCTCTTCTCACTTGATTTTGGATTACTACGAATCTCGGAGAAGTGGGAAGGTGAAATTTATGCTTCCTTGGTAACAAATCACAGTTTGTTTGTTTTTTTTTTCTTTGAGATGCTAAGAAGTTGTGATTTTGTTTGCATGGGCTTACCAAAAACGTGCGTGTGGGGGGTGTTGTGTCCATATGTGATTTGATTAGTTACTGTTCTCAAAGCCATGAGTACACCTGCTCCCACCAAAAGAGACATAACTTGATCTAAAGCAGAAAAATGATCAAGAACAGTAATTGTTTTCAATACAGTAGCATGCCTTGGTTCAGGGATGTTTTCACTTCTCAGATGTTTAAAGTCATTTGGCACTCAGCCTTCAAACTTGCTATTCATTTGGTCCCAAATTCATGTCTCATAGCCATGTGACTATCTAATGTGCCATAAATAGATCCAAGACTCTGAATTTCAGGGCTAATACCCTTGGCCTACCCTGGCTCCCCTAGCTGTCTGGCCTACGCAGCTCTATGTTTCCGGATGTATTTGCAGATTCAAGATCCTTATTTTGGTGTATTGTTTAAAACCATGTATTCATCAGAGACTTAGTGCCGCTAATCAGCATAAATCTGTATACTTTTTGTGTTCCTCTCCAGGGTGATGGGTATCTTCTTTATAGTCTTTTATTTGCAATTGTATCTCAGCAGTGGGTAGAGCAGTGAGCAGAATGACCCCACCCAGGTGCTTAGGAGGAAAGAAAATGAAAAGGAGTTTGGGTGGCAGATAACTCACAACCTGGAAAACTAACATAGGCATTGTTGATAATGAATAGACTATTTGAGTATCAGTTTAAGCCATTAGGAATGATCACTTGTGTGTGTATGTGTGTGTGTGTGTGTGCACGCATTACTGTTATATTTTAACATAAGCCCATGGAATCTCCATTTTTCACACTGATGAAAAATTTTTGCAGTTAAATCTGAACATTGTTCCTAACTGAGCTGGAAATGCTATTTCAAAACACTGCCACGTTATTTCCTATTGGATTCAAAGAATAGAATGTCACAGATTGGTGCAGGGTATTGCTACTTTTCTTGGCCCCTTCCAACATAAACTAATGAACATCTGAGAGCAGAAAATTCAGCTATAATTCAGGACCCCAAGCCATGCAATATAGTTTTTCTTTGGCAGAGCTATCTAAAACAATCTCATATTTAGTGGTTTACGTCCTCCAATTTTGAAATACATTGTAGTTTGAATGTTGGGCAGATAAAAGATTAATTTGCCTTTGTAAAATTGCACACCCTTGGGGGTGGTTGTATTTTATGCACAGGTGAACAAGAATTTTTTTAGCAGCAAGTCTACAGAGCTGACATTTTTCATGCTTTCTACTTTTCTTTCTTTCTTTCTTTCTTTTTTTTTTTTAAGCCCAGGTCTAAGCCTATGAACAGCAGATTCCCATTTTATTTTATTTTATTATTTTTTAAAATATACAATAATACATAAATAAATAATTTATTTGACACAGAGAGAGAGAGAGAGAGAGAGAGATCACAACTAGGCAGGGAGAGAAGGGGAAGCAGGCTCCCGGCTAAGCAGAGAGCCCAACGTGGGGCTTGATCCCAGGACCCTGAGATCATGACCTGAACCCACTGAGCCACTCAGGTGTCCTAGATTCCCATTTTAAGTCGCTTGTTGAACTCATTTTTTTTGATCGAATGTCATAATTTATGCAGGTTATAAACCGAGGTTAGGTGCAAACTTTGAACGTATATATATATATATATATACATATATATATACACACACACACACATAGGTTTCCCTTTTTATTATCAAGTATAGTAAAGGGATGATCTATTTCTGCTTTTATTAACACATAGGACCCATTTCATAAAGGATGCTACCTATTGTCCTGAGATTAAAAAAAATTAATAAGTAAACACCGTCATCATATAGTGCACCTAGGAGAGATTGTCTATTTTCTGCTCTATTTTTGCAAAAAATGAAGAATCACGATGAATATCAATTTTATAAGTTTTCTGATGACCAGTGTGTAATGCTGAATCCCTGAAGCAAGCTACACCGAATACTTATCATAAGAATCAGAACAATTATAAACACAAAAGATGCATGTTGCCCAAGTGAGATCTGAACTCCTGATAGAAGGAAAACTGGACCTCTTCCTTTTTCCTGTCCATGTCTTGGTTAACTGCCTCGTTGTCTATAACTAATAGATAAAAAAGCAAAGAGGTGTTTCTGTAATCCAATATACAATGAAATAGAAACCGAATTGCTTGCATTTCTACTTGCTATGCTAACCCTTTTCTCAGATGATCTTGGCAGCTTTGCTTCCCTCTAATTTTGCTAACATCTCACAGTTATAAAAGTAAGCACCCCCAATCCTCTGGCTCCTTCTCCTCCCTTCTTTTCCCCTTCCCGCTGTTTCATTACATTTTCTTATGTGCATACCATCAAGTCCTCTTGGACACATAATAAGATTTGTGCCAGACTATGTTTCTTGGCTTTAATGGTTAGTTAGCTTTCCAGAATACACATGCTGCTTTATATATGCTTTTATTACTGACATCATGAGAATGCATCTCTCCTATGTTTACAATTGGGTGTTCACCCTTAAATAAAAGCAATGAGATCAGGTTGTTTAAGAGAATCTTTGAAAAGCAGAATAAAAACAGCTGTTATCTGCTTGAACCATTTCATTTTCTTTCATGATCTGAATGATAATGATGTGTAGCAGTGGGCAGTCTCCAGCTCTCATTATACACCACACATCAGAGCCTCTTTCAGGTTGGAATTGGGTCTCTGTCCCGGAGTTCCAACAGGATCGTTTCAACCTCACTTCTAACAGGTGTTGGTGTTTGCAGGAGGGGGTGACGGGAGGATAAAACACCTTTGCTTGTTCCCCACTGACCTCTGGATTCAGGAGGCTGGTTTTCATTGGCAACGTGGGTTTGAAAGTCAAGCCAGGTCCTTGCTGAAATCTCTCTCACCAGGAACAGATTACAAATATTTCCACATGTCAGACAAATGAACAATAGGGTGGTCCTTATTAATCAAAGCTCTCCTAAACCAAATACAGATGGTAGTAATGAACTTCTCTTCCATGAAGATTTCTGGACACGGGAGGAAATCTATCTCACAGGAACGCACATTTCTTCCAGTAACACCAGACGAGGAATAAGGAGCTTAAACCAAATGGAACCCAAACCAAAACACGACAAAACAATAACAAATAAATACAATTTTAAAAAATCCCAGCCTTTTCAATGATCCAAACCGGAAGGTTGATTGAGCTTATTTCCATTCAACACGCCCTCATCACAAGCTGGTTCTGAAGATTCCATTTGCCTAGAGACTGACAAGCTTAAATTGGTTTTAACCTCTGGAGTCCCTTTCATACTGCAGATGTTGCTGATTGGGGCACAGGGTTCTGCTTTCCCCAAAGTCAGTGATTTTCGGGCTGTGGTGGCATCTACCACAGAGAAGCATAACTCCTCTCAGACAACAATGGCGTTTGTTATTTTTAATTAACAGAAAAATACCGATAGGACTCGTTGAAACTGCATTGTAGTCAAAACTTGAGAATGAGGAGAGTTAGAGAAACAATTTTATTTAAAAAACAGCCCAGAGACTAGACCCGTGGCGGCAGCTTGGTGACCTGAGCCATGTTCCTGAAGCCTCTGGAGTAGCAGAAAACTGGGTTGGGAAATCTGGGAACAAAGACTCCTTGCGACTTACAGCATGACCAGGTGTTACTATTTAGGAAGAGTATATTTCAGATGTTTTAGCAAAATCGGTTCCACATCTCTACTCAAGGTTGGTGCTATTATGGTCCGGTTCAGTCCTTCAAGGTGAGGGATCAAAAGATGCTGAGATGCCCCTCAGTTCATGCCTATCTCAAAACAGTGTTAGACCTAAATTGTATTTGAAAGGTGAAAATTCTATTTTGAAGCCCTTACCACAGAGGGTCTGTGGTTTCCACTGATAAAAAAATTCCATGATGTGAGAACTACCAGAGGCCATTTCTCTCACTAGCCTAAATCTTTTGTACTGCTGCTAAGAGCGTACTTCCCCTTGGTCTGTTCTTGGTAAAAAGAGAGCAATATTCAAAATTGTTTAATGCATGGGTAAAGATTTTTTAAAGTCTCATCTCAAACTTTTTCAACATAATTACAGTAGAGATGGAACATTTTTCTACTAATAGATTAAATATGTGTCTGAAACCTCAGATTAATTATAATCTTTTTCAAGAGGACTAAATTTTATAACTTTTCATGAGGAGATAACATTTTATTGGATTTTAAAAGGAAATGAAATAAAAGTATTATATATAAGAACAATTCCCTTACATGCCATAATCATGATTCCACATGACTTTTTTTTTTTTTTTCCAGAGGGGAAAGAGATGGCCCAACTGATTTCTTAACATATTAGAAAGTAGCAAAAAAACTTATGAAAATAGTCTCTATTATTATTTTGAGGATGTGATATATTTTGTTTAAGGTATGCAATAGTATATTTCAATATTCCAAATAGTTCCCTGAATGTGTGGAAGTAGACTTAAGCCCAGGTTTTGTCCTATCTGAAGCAGATAATCCAATTCTAAGTTCACACAGAATCATTGGCAGATGCCAAAGGAAGACTTAATTCTTCTAATTTTTTTGTGGTGTTGAGTAAGTGATAACATCTCAATGAAATTTAATTTTGAGCATGTTCTCAGCCATCCTTCCCCACCTCCAGATTGGCATTCCTCAGAAAGTACTTGTAACTCTTTTATGTTCTGTGGCATAAATTAACCTGGTAATTTCTATGAGAAGACAATGGATGAATAGAATGGGTATTGAAATCTCAACACTATTGAGGAATGCCTGAAAAGTTGTCTTAGAATATAAACATGGGATTTTAGAATCTTTGCTACCTAAGCCATGTTTATACTCAATTCAGATATTATACATTTCCATAAGCATTTATAATACTCCTGGATTAATTAAAATAAGGAGAGGTCATATATCTGTCCACTAAAAGGAATTAATGAGAGAACACATACGAGAGAGAAGAGAAAGAGAATGATAATTTTGTCAGAAGAGTAAGGGGCGAGAAGTGGAGGAAAAGGAAGAGGAGGTCTAATTCTGCATCTAGAACATAGTAGTAGTTTGGGGGAAGTTGTAATCACTACTCATCAGAACATGGAGACATACATAACTGAAGTGAATAGTAATTCACATTCCCCCCCACCCAACCCCCAGCCCCCGGTGGATACATATAAAGCGCTTTCATTTAGTGCATCATGTGAAATGGTGAAGAGAGCAAGTTCTGGGTTTGATGGTGAGACTTGCCTTTTACTAGTGTATCACCCTGGCCAGGTCACAGGTAAAATGTGATAAAGTGTCCTAATAGAGCCACCCTTATTGGTATGTTATGAGGATTGATTGAATAAACACTGGGAAAGTTCTTGAAACTGGGTTTGAGAATAATAACCACTATATAAATGTTTATTAAAACATATGCTCATTTAATTCTCACAAAACTCTCTTTGATAAAAAAAACAGCACATTGTTTTCATTTTAAAGCCAAGACAGCTGAGGTCCCCCAAATTGATGTAATTTCCCTGAAAACTAGTAGGTGGTGGAGAAGGGGTTGGTATTTTGTAAGGTTAATTCCAGGGGCCAGAAGCCTCACTGTGCTGTACGATGAGCTAATAGGACATGAGGTCTGGCCATGAACTTTTAACTGCCAAATAAGATACTATAATCAGATCTTCTGATAAAAAAACAAGGACACTGACTTTATTTACAATCTCTGACATTTTAGGAGAGTGGTATATAAAGACCAAAATACAAAAACACATAAATTACAAATATGCATGTAAATGTGTGTTTTCTTTTCCTGGTAACTATTTTTAAACCCATTTTTCCTTTCTAACAGTACATGCTTATTGAATTCTTTGACAATACTACTAATTTTGGTATGGGAACTGGAGGTGTTATCATTAAAGAAAAGTGTCATGCAAATTCCAGTAGATATTTTTTATTGTTACTATTCTGGAATTAATTGCCTGTTACCAAGGTCATCTCATCGAGAACATGTTCCCTGATTCCTCTGAGTAGATTTCATCTGTTGGTTAGATCATCTCTCAGTCATGTGAACTTTTCTATTTTATACAAGTCACCACTTTTAGCATAGATTTTAAAAAAATGATTGAAAATATGAATATCTTCTCCATTTTATGGAAAGCTCTATGAATGTAAAAACTACTTCTGGTTTGCTCATTCTTTTACTTCTGGTATCTAGAATGGTATCCAGCATGGAGTAGGATAATGGCTTGGTAAAACGTTTGCCAAATGAATAAGCAAATGTCACTGGTCCCTGCCAAGGCTGTTTGGAGATAGTGGTGAGTAGTTCAGGTCAAGGTTGGTTGCCTCTCAGAGATAGGGTGGAAGCTGTGTGAGTAAGAGTGCTCTGTGCAGGGGTGCCTGGGTGGCTCAGCGAGTTAAGCTTCTGTCTTTGGCTCAGGTCATGATCTCAGGGTCCTGGGATCGAGCCCTGCATCAGGCTCTCTGCTCAGAGTGGAGCCTGCTTCCCCCTCTCCCCTCGCCCCACCCCCACCCCGCTGCCTGTCTTTCTGCCTACTTGTGATCTCTGTTTGTTAAAAAAAAAAAGAAGAGTGATCTGTGCAAAAACCATTTCGTGGTTGTTTTGAATAGTAAATGTGGAAATATAAGAGTCAGAAAAATGGGGAAAACAAGATCTGCTTAAAAGGAAAACATGAGTTATTTTGTTTCCAAGGAGGATAAGAAGTTTAAAAGGGAACTTAAAGATTTTTTCCAGTGTTTTTTTGCAGTCTCGAGTTGAGTCTCTTTCTGTAATCTTATTAAAACAAGCTGGTTGTGGTTAGAACCTGCAGGTTAGAACAATGTATACCAGAAGGGTTGATGGCAACAGTAATATCACCTTTATATGGTGGATTCTCTTGCTATGTATCAAGGAATCATCACCCATTGACCCCTGGGTACAGGAACTCGTATGTGATTAATCAAGGAAGCACTTTCTTTGTTGAACTCTGGAGAGAAGTTTCTGTACCCAGCAGGTGAAATAACAGATCGGGGAGCCTGGCAGGCAGAGTGGCATATTCCCTCCTGACCTCAATTTCCCAAAGACACTGTGTAGTCTGTTTGTGGATGACACACTCAATGGGAAAAGCACCAGCCTAAGAAAACAGTGAGAATACTATCATAACCTTATGGTATAGGGAGATAGTTATCTTCTCATTTAGTCAAGACAAGAGGCCAGATTTCACTGGTTTGTGAGAATGAAGAAAGAGAGATTAATTCAGTTACAAAGAAACCATGCCATCTATCCATCTATTAAGTCCTTTGTTGCCAATTCATATCCATTCAGTTTACTACCTTGGAATTGAAAAAAAAAAAATCTGCTTTTAATACTTTAGAGAGAAAGCCTGGTTATCATATTATTTCCTTTGTATGGTTGAAAGAGTGATTATCTTCAAGGAGAGAATGCTGCTAGGGATTTAAACATAATGTATATTTGTACTTACTTTACATTAAATTTAAAAGTTAAAGATGGGGCATAATTATGTGGGTTTTATTCCCCTAAATAGGCAATCCACGAATGCACAGTGGGTTCAAGCAGGTAGCTGAAAATGTTGCTGCTTAATTACTTCATGGATGATGAAGACATTTCCTGAGGTTGATTAAAAATTTTTTTTTCTAGAAAATAAAGTTTTTATAAACACTCTCAAAATAGCATAAAAGGTGTTCAGTTGTAATTGGTTGATTGATGCATAGCTATGAAATTCTACATACGTACAGCGATTTTTCTGGGGCATGGAATTTTGTGTTTTATCTGAACTTCCTGCATATCCAGGTTGTAATCACTGATTTCCCCACCTCAAAATGATAGAGACAACTGGGAATATTTATACACGGCTTGCTGAGAATTTCTGATTTGTTAAAAATGTAATTGCTAATAAAATTTTTACCACGCAATTTATCTCTTCGTAATGAGAGGCTAGGGAACTAGTTATATATATTTTTTTCTTCCTCTTTTCCTTTGTAATGTTAGATCTCAGTTGGAGAGAAAAGGACTAACAGCTGGAACTTATAACTATTTGGGAACATCAACAATATGGAAATTTACACTCCCATATGCAGATGTTATCAGACAATCAAAAAATGTGTACAAACAATTGAAGAGGAAAACAATTTTATCAAAGCGTGATTTGGTTGGATGGGGCACAAAAAGTTACACTTGTCTGTTTTCAGAAAAGTCTTTTGGATCAATAAAATGAGACAGATTATATTAGAGTGAGGTTTTGCAAAAGATTTTCTCAGTGATAGGTATGGTCTATACGAGATGACTGACTATGAAACATAAAGTTTTACCCTCACCACATTGTATAAGCAGGAGAGGCTGAACTAATAAAAAGAAACTGTGCCAGTTGGCAACCTTTCCCATTGGATTTCAAGATTGTAGTTAAACACATTTCTCCCTAATACTATTGGGCATGGTCTCTTAATAATATGCTTCCAGCAGAGAGGTTGGGCCAAGCCTTCCATTGCTAATTTATATCCTCCTTATCTAAGAGAGATTGGTTAATCCAAGTATGGTATTTTGGGTTATGGGATTAGGCTAATACTACTTTAATATAGATATTTTTTTTTTTTTTTTTGCTTCCTTTGGGCTTTCTCTGTCAAGCTACCTCCTTTGTTAGAATCAGCTTTCTCTTCCAGCATAATTTAGTAGAAATTAGTAAAAATACTGAGACTTAAAAAAAAAAAATAGTGAGAGTTTAGTATCCATAAAGACCCTTAGGCAACAAAGTAACATGGGAAGATAGGTATAAAACTTAAATATCTCAAATATATTCAAAACTTGCCTCCTAAAATAAAGTTTATTTTTATTCATTGCATCCAGGCAGGAAGTGTCTTCTTAAGTCCAGGAAATGTTGCTGTTTTGGTATGGGGGTGGGTTGGGGTGAAGGGCAAGGAGTATGCATTTGGTGCTTTTGCACGTGGTTTAGAAATATTAATACCTGCCAGATTTGAAAACAATCCTTTATTCTGGAGGTATTGTGTAGTGGCTGAAAGTATGCACAAAGAAATAGACAGACCTGGATTTAAATCTTGGCTCTGCAGTTTGCATCTTCTATGACTTCATGAGTTATCTTTTCCTTGCCTCATGCTTCTCATGAGTAAATCGGAGAAAGTGATTGCTATGGGAATCAAATAAGATGATAAAGTGCTTAGTGCAGTATGTAAAGCACTATCAAGGTGGTAAGGATTTAATAAATGGTTGCTATTATTATTTATATTATTATTATTATTATTATTATTATTATTTTAGATGTATTCCCTTTTTCCTTTTTCTTTTTTTAAAGATTTTATTTATTTATTTATTTATTTGACAGACAGAGATCACAAGTAGGCAGAGAGGCAGGCAGAGAGAGAGGAGGGGAAGCAGGCTCCCTGCAGCACTCTGAGAACATGACCTGAGCCAAGGCAGAGGCTTTAACCCACTGAGCCACCCAGGCACCCCCCCCTTTTTTTTTTTTACAGATTTTATTTTTTTGTGAGGGGGAGAGAGAGAGAGAGTGAGCACACGTGAGTGAGAATAAGCAGATGGGGGGGCAGAGGGAGAGGGAGGCAGCCCCCCCCCTGCCCCCGTCCCCCTACGGAGCAGGGAGCCTGACACAGGACTCCATCCCAGGACCCTGGGATCATGACATGAGCTGAAGGGAGATCTTAACCTAAGGAGCCACTCAGACACCCTATTTTAGATATATTCCAAAGCTTCTTGACCACAGTAAAGTACTTGCTCTAGAAAAGGGATCCAAATAGCCACCTTCGGATCAGAGAAAAAACTACACGGCATTTGTGGTGGCACAGGTTTGCATAGAGAGTGAAGTGTAAGTGGTTAAATTGTCAAGCATTAATCTGAATTTAGCACAGACAGACTTCTGTGAGGAGAAACCTCTGCTGCATTCGAAGGGCACATAAAGATACACAAAGGAGCAGAGGACTTGCCAGAGAGGTAAGAGGAGGGAGATAGATCCTTTCTTCATTTTGGAGGAAAAAAATACGTGAGCCACAGATAGGAAATGATTGGAAATACATGAAAACTGAATCTTGTTTGCCAATTCTCTGTTTTTTTGTTGTTGTTTTCTTCCACAGAGAACAATGAACAGCTACTGAAAATGCCTGAAGAGTGACTGCAGACACGGGTAGAGAGCTCAGCAGCTCTAGTCCATCATTTTCAGTGTTCACATTAAACTAGTGGAATCACAGGGCACCTCTTCTATGACAACACTCGCTACATTGTACTGCAATTTATGTGAACGTGACTGTCTCTCCCACAAGTGCTACAAGCACAGGACCATATCTTATTCGTGCATTGCCAATGCCGAGCACAGAATAAGTGCTCAAAAAAACGAGTTTGCTGCATCAATGAATCAATTCTGGTCCGTCCCAGATAAGGGCATTCATTTATCTCATTTGCTAACAAACTTGATTGCCTGTTATACTTCAAAACATCATATGCTAAACTAAGCTCAAAATGAATTTCTGACCCAGTAGTTAACCGAGTTACATGAGGATTTCCTGTAAGCGTCAAAAATTGTCATGAGCGTTTGCACTTGAATAAACTCTTGATTGAGAAAATACATGACACAGTATCAAAAGCAGCTCCCACTTCTGTTTGGAGCTGGTAGCAAACGGAGTGTTTGTGGCAGCATCTTGGTTATAGCGGAACAACTGGAGACAGGTTATAAAAACGTAGTACGTGTCCGCCCATAGTGGACGGGTTAAGTCAATTATGCTACACGTCATGAAATACTTCACAGTACTGAAAAGGAAGATGTACCGATACAGAAAAATATCCAAGGTATATTAAGAGAGAACATCAAATTATATGTACAGTATAACTTCCTTTTGTGTTTGAAAAACTGCACAAGTCTATGGGGGAAGAGTATGGAAAGGTTCTGGAAGAATACAGAGTAAGTGGAAATGAGTGCGTTAGGAAAGGAGCATTTACTTTTCAGTTATAACTTAGACTGTTTGAAGTCTTGCCTCATGAGGATGAGTTATTTCTATCTTAAAACTCGAAATGGCATATCTCTGTATGTATTATCTCTCTCTATTTTATCTACATATCTATATACTTTATAATATAATTATAGATTTATATATTATATAGCTATAGTCTATATATATTTCACATCTAGATATATAGATTTTTTCCCCTTTTGCTTTAGACCAATATGTTCTGCCAGTGGCTGATGTTTCGTCCATGATTCCAAGTGGAAATCCTTTGCTATAATTTGCAATTCCCCTTTAGTGTTTTCATCGCCAGAATGAAAACCAATCTTACACAATTCTTATAACTCTTTTACCTTTTTCAACAACAACAAAAATCAATAAACCAAAAAACCAGTAGGTTTTCAAATGTTTGTGAGCTCCCCATTCTTTGTGCATGCTCAGGAAATATTACAGGAAAACTCAATACTAGGAAGGATAATGGGGAACGCCAGTGTTGATTTCCAAGCAAAGCTTCAGAACTCCCCTCCTCCCTTGCTGTGGGTAGCGTCAAGCGAGAGTGAGGGGCACACTGGCAGAAGAGAATCCGCAGAACACTTACTCTTCCAGGGAGCCCAGTGTGAAAACCGCCATCTTAATCTACATTATCAGATCATCTGGTTGACTCGAGGTCAAACTACAGAGTTGAGATTAGAATTCGGATTAGCAGACATGAAATTTTATATATAGAGTTCCCCCCACCCTTGGCCTTATATTAGCTCCATATTGCAGGAAGTGCAGAAACCTTGCTTTGCTCACCTTCACACTCACTTTCTTTGATCATCTCCATCTAGGGCCAAGCCCAGTGCCTTGTGTTTATGGATAATGCAAAACTGTGCAGTGAATTAGTGGTTGAATCACACTGACTAGGTTAGATGACTTTTCCAAGACCAATACTCGCCAGGGAAATGACACATGGGCTTCATCCCTGAAACCCCATTCCCCATCCAGTCCTCTTATTGTTATACCCTAAATCATGCTGTGCCTGAGTCATCTGTTACAGGCATTTAATTTGATTTTAACTTCTTTAAAATCTTAAGTTCCTTTCTAGATTATCCTTGGTTTTCCAAGTTCCTTTGAATTTAGGAAAAACAGTAAGCTTTTATACAATATCTACTCCTCTGCATCCCTCCATTAATATCTATGTCTACTCGTTGTGTATTTTCTTCATGGTTTGTATTATAATTCAGAATCACTTATTCTTTTTACATCCTTCTCGGTACAATTCTCTGACTAGAATGCAATCCTTCTTAGGAAAAAGACATTGTCCCATTATTTACAGGGCTTCTCTTTTCAATAATGTCTACATCATTGAATGTTGAATGATTCCATAAAGGTTAAATCATTCAGAGAAATCTCACTGAAAACAAAATCTGTATTTAAAGGTTTTCTGGGGGTGCCTGGGTGACTCAGTTCTTTAAGCATCTGCCTCAGCTCAGGTCATGATCCCAGGGTCCTGGGATTGAGTACCACATCTGTCTCCCTGCTCAGCCAGGAGCCTGCTTCTCCCTCTCCCTCTGCTGCTCCCCCTGCTTGTGCGCACTCTCTCTCTGTGTCAAATAAATAAAGTTAAAAAAAAAAAGGTTTTCTGAAAAGCATCTAAGAGGTGACAAGATGGTAAAGCCTACAGGACAAAATTGAAGAAGTGGAGATAAAGCAAAGGTGAGTAGAGCATGGAGCTCTTAAGTTGCCTGTGTCCCAAGGGTATTTCTATATTTTGTCAAATGAGAGCTATAGCTTTGGCAGATCCTTTGAGGTCTCCAAGTATGGGAGTAGAAAAGGACATACTACTTATGTTGACCTGGGGCCCCAAAGGGTCTTAATCCTCAAAGGACAAGGAAACCGGCAGTAATAATGTCTTTGCCTTTCCATCTCCTGCTCCTAAAGGATTGTAGTGAGGATGGATTTGGCACATCATTGAGTAAGCAAGAAAAGGAAAGGGAAAAATAACCTGTCCTAGAGAACTTGTGAATATTTTTAAAGATTTGCAGCCTACCCTATGCACTGCTTTGGAGGTCTGGGGATCTCCTATGGAACTTTGATTTGAGATGGTTCCAAGAGATGTCTGGTAGAAATCAACATAATTTTTTTCTGGAGGAAGGCACCTCTGCACTAGACCTCAAGGAATCCCCATGACTCAGTGCAGCAGGAAAGAAGGCCCTATGTGAGACTGCCAGGACCAACATTAATCAGAAGGGACATGTCTACAGACTTCAGACATTGGGATTATAAGCAAGAGACACTCAAACAGTCACCACAATAGAGGAAGGAAAAGGCAAAGCTGAGAAGAGCTGCAGGGAGTAGGAACTGTAAGAAGCTGCAGAGAAGATCTGAAAAGACTATCACCTCACATTTTTTCTAGAAAACAAAATTTCAGAAACCACCACTAAATCCAATGGACAAATGTAAGAAGACATAGAACTCCAAAGATGTAGACGAAGAAATAATTCAGACCAAAGCTTCAAGAAATAAGAAGATGGGAAACAGAGGAAAATGTAACAACATATGGGAGGGGCTGAAAGATTTGAGTATATGTTAGACACCCAGATGAGAGCTGAGGATGAGATGGGCTTTATTTGGAGAGAAAAGGGGCTGAGAATTTTTCTCAGTTGAAGAACGATACTAATCCTCAGGCTTGAAACAGATAGGATATAGAAAATTCCCAGGCAGGATAAATAGAAAGAAAGGCATACTACCTACATTATTGTGAAACTTCAAACTGTATTAGAATGTAGAATGTAGATTTGGTGAACAAGTAACTTTCAAGAAATGAACCAATTTGTCCTGAAGACTGAGGGCTTTCAGGTTGGGCTGACCTTCAGTCATATGACATAGGCTGAGTTACTTCATTTCTCCAAGGCTAGGTTCCTCTTCTCTCAGTCAAAGAGGATAATAATAGCATTGGCTTCATATGATGGTAGAAAGAAGTATTGAAAGCATGTGAAGTAGCGCCCTACTTGAAAAGCGACATAATAAATGTAAACTACCTTTGTTGTTATAATAGAAAAAATAAAAAGACTGCTTGTATGATAAAGTATTTATTTATGAAAAATTTCTTCATTTAGTTTCCCAATTTTCTTAAAGTTTAGCTTTACAGTAGACACATTTTGGAATAATCAGCTTGTCTGTGATTTTGAATTATTTTAGAAAAATATTGGTGGACAAAATGTTCTACAAGTTTTGGCACAGACTCAAAAGAACAATAATGATAACAATAAATATTGGTATATTGTTGTGTAAGTTCAAAATGCATTAGTAATATACATCATTCCATGACCTACTTCATTATCACCTTCTGGAGAATGGGTAACTTCTGGTGGAATATTAAATCACAAACGATACCACTTGAAATTAATTTTGAAAATAAAGGTCACCTGCTAAAGGACACCTGGGTGTCAACTGTATGTTAGGGTATATTATGATCAGTTCAAAAAAGGCCACGACTGCCTAATATTGTGACATGTTGCCTAACGACTCCTCAAAGTAATGGCAAAACATTGGTTTCAGCTGTCCTCATGCAATATAGACTGATAATTGATAGACAACAGAGTAGAAAAAAACATTATTAAGGACAGTTAGAGATGAGAGAAGATTTAACGGGGTGCAATCTGAAAGTGTGCTTCTATTCATGAGAGTGGTAGCAAAGCTGTATTCCGTAATGACCACTGATTCAATGCCTATTTATTTAGTACCAACTGTTTGCACCAAATTGGGCAAGGATCTTTTAAACTTAGTAAATGCACATCGCATCATTTCTTTGAATGTGCTTTTATTAGCCTAATATATATTCTTTCGTAAGGTGTGACCACCAAAAAACACAGGGTACCAGCACAAAGAAAATATATGCTTCTAGACTGTTGGAAAGAAAATCATGGTGAGTAATCGTGCATTCATTTGATTTTGACTGGGCATCTCCTATGATGTGATTACCAAATAGGAGAGGAGAAAGAATTATCTTGAAGATATTTTGGTGTACAATTAAAAACACACGGATACACACACACAGACACACTCCCAAAACCCATGAGAGAAGGCATCGTGGAGACCAGTAAGCAAAACCAGTTCAATTATCACCTTACCACACATGAAGGACTGCTGGTCACCTTTAAAACCAAGGCCAAATCAACTAACGTAAATGAAATGGTTTCCTGCTTACTAGGTTGATTCTATTAGGTCCTTTATAAAAGAGCCTGTGTCTGTTTTATTTCATTTAGATAGAAGAATAGTCAGACATGTCATTAAATTACCTTTGAATTTGACCTTGTACTTCTCATTTTTTGTGGTAAAGAATAGGACTTTTTTCAGGAAAAAGAAATAAAATTCTTTCAAGTTAGAAACACGGGAACCTAATAGATTGTGCTATTTAAACAGAAAACAAATTAAGATTGCTCTGGAGCCATTTTTTTTTTTGTAATTAGCCACAAGTTCCTAAAGGACATGAGACAATTATAGAAACATACTGAGCTATGTGGTCTTAAACTTCAAGTTAACACTTATTTTTCTGGTTTCTGAAGACCTTTCATTTTCTTTAGCAATCATTTTGGGGATCATTCTCTTTTGCTTCTAAACAAATCTTTTTATTTACTTTGTGGCAATTCTAGGTTAGACAAGTAGAATTATCTCCTTAGTTTTCTTCCAGGGAATCATCTTGATATAAATATTGCAGGTCCTTTTAGTTTTTATTTTAGTTATTAATTACATGAAGCCCATATTTCATAATTAGCACACTGTTAACTTATTTTCCAATTCTCCTGAGTGATCACCATAACTTTCTGTAATACGAGGGCAGGCATTCCAGTTTCACTGAGTAATAGGCTGGGACTTTTTCCTTGCAGCTTTCTCCAAAACAATGTTTAATAGCCTTACGTATCAGGGAATATTTCTCTATGTCTTGCCTAAATCACTCTTGTGTTTATTCTTTCTCATTGATATGACACTTCATCTGCCTTTTCCCTTGGATTTAATTTACTTGACATCAACCAGTTATTGTGAATAGATCAAATTTTCATAAATTTTCACATTTCACAAATGTAGTCATATGACATCTTTCTAGCTCTCATTTCAGGCAGGCTTTGAACATATTTCAACTTGGGGAAATAAAGCCAGTTTAAAAGCTGTATTTTCATGCCAGGCTTATATTCACATGGCTTTATGATTTTCCAGGACTCACCTAAGCCCCCAAAGCTGTATCTCACTAAAGGAAAATAGTGGGTTTTAAATAAATTTATAGGACCATTACTTTTATATGACCATATAATAAAAGAATATGTGGAAATGGCATTGATAAAATTTAAGTATTCTCTTCAAGTAGAGCAGAGGAACAAAGGAATGGAATACTATGTCCCCTTTTTATATATTTATCAAAGACTACCTGACTGCAGGCAGCATTTATAGAACTGACCACAACTTGGTATCTTGTGAGACAACTGTGGAGCTTATGGTAGCAATTGGGTTATGGTGTTTAAAATAAGTAGGAGGAAGATAAAATCATTTTTTTATAAGCATTAACAACCAGCAAAGAAAATAATATATCTGAAAACTATTTGTAAAACCTCCTGCACTTCAAGTGAATGGATGAAATTGATAATGTGGCCATTTCTTTTGATCATATCTATTACCAGGTATATCATGAAGTAGCCTTTTAAGCCACATTTTCAAATATATCAGTCATCATTGATACATTGTCACTTACGGTGTTTTAAAAGTTCAGAAGGTATGTGGGTGGAATTATGTCTCCCTCAAATTCATATGTTGAAGCCTTAACCTTCAATGTAACTGAATTTGGAGATAGGACCTTTAAGGAGGTAATTGAGTTGAAGTAAGGTCATATGGGTAGGACCTTATTCCAACAGGACTAGTGCCATTATAAAGAGACAAGAAGACCTCAGAGCTCTCTCTTTTCCTGCCACACAGAGGACACAGTGAGAAGGCAACCATCGGCAAGTCAGAAAAGTCTTACCAGAAACAAACCCCACTGGTACTTTGACCTTGGACTTCCATCTTCCAAAACTGTGAGAAAATAAATGTCTCTTGTTTAAGCCACCTAGTCTGTGGTATTTCATTATGACAGCCCCAGCAGAATAGTACAAAAGGCATTCAAATGTTTCAGATCACATAGCAGTAAAGCTTCAAAAACACATAATGTATAGAGTTACAGTGATTGTGGCAGAAATCGGACAGTACTTCCTGATTTCACATCTGTTATAAACTTGTCATTTTATACAACTCAAAAAGAGAAATGAATGATTCATTATTTAAAGATTAATTTAAAATGTTAAAATAATCAAACGATAGGAAGAGGCACAAAGTAAAAGAATCCTTCTTCACCTCCTCAGAACTGCCCGCCCTCACTAGCCAGGTCACCGTTTTAAGAGCTTCCTAGATATTTTTCTGGTATCTTCTACTCATTTACACACACATACATACACAGACATACACCCTTTTTTTTTCCTGTGAAAATGAGATTGTGCTATACTTTAATAACCTATTTTTAATCACTTTTCAAATCTATTTCCCAACATATAGTACATCTAGATCTTTATCATTTTTAAAGACTCCATAACAAGCTGATATGAGTGTACCCTGATTTGTCTAACCAGTTCCCAACTGATGGGAATTTAGATAGTTTCTAGTTGTTTTCTGTGATAAACAAAGCCAAAGGGTACATTGTTGCTTATATCTTTGTACATTTACATGAAAATTTTCATATGAAAACAATTCTACAAGTACAATTACTGAAAGTGTTTGTATATTTTTTAGTTTATTTTTAGTTTCAATAGGTGTTGTTACATTTCCCTTTAAAAATGTTGGGCCCACATTGCTTTCTCACAATAGTCCACACTCTGCTTTCTGAAGCCTTGAGTAAGATTGAGTAATATAAAAGCCTTTAGGTTTTTAAAAATTTTATCTTTTGCATTTCTTTTATTATCAGAGAAGTTGGACCTCTTTGACAAACTCTTGTCTGAAGGACTTTTACTGTTTTAAATAAATGCTGAAGTTGCTTTTTAAAAAGCAAAAAATCTAGCCAGTGCCATGTCATTGAAAATAGTTCATTTTTATCTTCTGCGTGTTGGGTCACCAGGTACACAATATGACTAACAAGTGGTTAGCTCAGAAAGGCTACCCCTATTGTGTGTTTGTTTTTAATGGGCATTCAGATTGTTATTATTTTAAACTCAAAAAGTGATAATAGTCTCGATAATAATGGGATAACAAAAAATCCCGCATGTTGATTCTGGGTGATTTTTAAATCTTAATCAGGCAGAGGAGAACAAAACCCTTATTGTAACAAGGAATGTTGATGTGATTTGGTTTGAGAGTGAAGGGTGAACAGCAGAGTAACTCCCTTGGGAAAATACTATGGAATGATGGTTATGTCATGTATGTCACGGTATCCTGAGACTTAACTTAGAACCTTAAAACACAGAAAGGCTCAGTTAGGCCAGTGGTTAGGAAGACTATCTATGAAATTCTTTTCTGTCAAAAATTAGTGAATCAGAGGAACAAATATCCAGGGAGAAAAATCTAAACCACTCTTGGACAAAAGAATCATGACCAATGAAGGGCACTACCTTCCTCAGCACAAATCAGGCCAGACAAGCTTAATTGTTTTTTTTTTTTTTTATAGGATTACCAAATTGATGTATAAAGGAAGGCAAGTGGGGTTATAAGAGCAGGACTTTAGGGAAATGTTTGATACAACAATTATTATTTGTTTAAATTCTTGGGTTATAAGTCCACCATTGGAGTGTTGTGAAAAATAATTTACTACAGCCATGTGAGGTTTAATCTCAAGAGGGGAGGCATGGTTCAGTATTACAAAATCTATTCACAGAGAATAGCAAATTGATATGTTAAAAGGAAATGATATGTTTATAGGAAAAGGTGCTGAAAAGGACACTGAAAACGTCTACAGACATTCTTCATGAAAACACTAAAAGGAATAAGTCTTTTCCTTAACATGATAGTCACTGTTTTAAACCAACCGCCAGTATTTATATAATGGTTAAACCTAGAAATAAGATAACAATCCCCCTCATGTCATTAATTTTTATTACTATTTGGGGGTTTCTGATTAACCAGTGTAATATGAAACCAAATGTGGAATATAAATATTGGACAGTTATAATCCCCAAGGAGTTACATGAAATCACTTAAAATATAATTGTGTTTAATATAAAGCTAGAAATATGATTAAAAGAAGAATTCACAATCAAAACATCAATAAAATATATCAGTAATATAGGATAATCTTAAAAAGAAATCTCTAAATCATATGTAAAGAAAATTACAAATATAGCTATAATCTCTATAAGTAAAATATATAATGAAATTTTAAAACTTTATTGAGATCTTTAAGGATAAAAGACATGATTCTGGAAGAGACGATTGGACCTCGTTTATTTATACATGTAATATAATTCCCACATTTATTTATGTTTTATGTAAATAAAATAAAATAGGAGCTCTTGGGGAAATTTAAAGCTTTTTTTTTTCTAGGGGCGCCTGGGTGGCTCAGTGGGTTAAAGCCTCTGCCTTCAGCTCAGGTCCCGATCCCAGGGTCCTGGGATCAAGCCCCGAGTCCAGCTCTCTGCTCAGCAGGAAGCCTGCTTCCCTCTCTCTCTCTGCCTGCCTCTCTGCCTACTTGTGATCTCTGTCTGTCAAATAAATAAATAAAATCTTAAAAAAAACCCTTTTTTTTTCTAACATAACATTCATCTAGAAAGAGTAAACAGGCAAGACTATCAAGGTAAGTTGGAAACAACCACCACTAACACTACAAAACGCATTATAAACTTATAATAAGTAAATTTATGGTTTTGATATAAAAATAGACAGCTGAATGGAAGAGAATAAATAGCTGAAAAATAGTTGTTATTTTTTGAAATGCGGTGTGTAATAAAGTCATTGTAAATCAGTAAAATGGGGGAGGAGAAGGCTTAATCAAGAGTGGTCAAGGGTGGGGGCGCCTGGGTCGTTCAGTGGGTTAAAGCCTCTGCCTTCAGCTCAGGTCATGATCCCAGAGTCCTGGGATTAAGCCCCACGTGGGGCTCTCCGCTCAGCAGGGAGCCTGCTTCCTCCTCTCTCCTCTCTCTGCCTGCCTCTCTGTCTACTTGTGATCTCTGTCTGTCAAATAAATAAATAAAAATCTTAAAAAAAATAAAAAAGAGTGGTCAAGGGTAAATAGCAACTCAGAAAAAAACATATTTCCTTACCTCACATTTTATTCCCAAATAAGTTCCAGATGGATTAAAATGTGAAAATGAAAAAAATCAAACCATTGTTGAGGTAGAAGAAAATTGAATGAAACAAACAATTAGACTTTTGGAGAGAAGTCTGAATTTATAAATGATTAAAAAATAAGCATAAAGAAACATGTCAATAAATTTAGTTTTATAAGTATTTAAAAAATCCTTATTTTGTAAAGAATACCTCATTCTATATTTGACAAAGGGTTAATAACTTTGCAATTAAAAAAACCCATACAAATTCATAAGTACCAGGCACAGGACAGGAACAGACAATTTACCAACGAGGAAATACAACTAGTAAACAAACATATGAGAAAATGTTCACCTCATTAGTAGTCAAAGAAATGCAAATTCAACTGAGATTGGAAAAATGAAAAGTTACAGTTTTTTTTTTGGAACCTAGGCTTCTGCAAAGAGAAGGGGAGTAGCAATAGTTTGAAAAAAAAAAAAAAAAGTAGTTTGAAAAAACAGTTAGAAAAAAAAAAGAAATAGTTTGAGTCCCAGGATTTTTCCCCAGTTGGAGACTGGGTGAGATTCAAACTAGCAGGAGAAAACTATGTCACTGGACGTGCTGTGTCCTGCATCTCTCTCTCTGAAGGTGTCCTGCGCACAGGTGGCTGGGCAGTGGGGGAAGCATAAAGAGGGGAAGCTTGGGTGAAAGAAATTGGGGGGCCCCTGGGTGGCTCAGTGGGTTAAAGCCGCTGCCTTCGGCTCGGGTCATGATCTCAGGGTCCTGGGATCAAGCCCCGCATCGGGCTCTCTGCTCTGCGGACAGCCTGCTTCCTCCTCTCTCTCTCTGCCTCTCTGCCTACTTGTGATCTCTGTCTAGGAGAGCATATGCACATTATTATGACTAAAAAATGCATGCAGATCCAAAATGAACCCCACAAAAATGCTGAGAGGTGGTATTAAGGTAGCAGGGTAGATAATACATCAGTTTTCTCTTTCTGAAGTTTTTTAAAATCAAGGCTAACACTTTAAGATATTTTTAAAATGAAGAGCAACTGTCAGGCAATTTAAAATATTCACACATATTATGCCATTACAAATGTGTCACACTAACAGGAAGCCTACCAACCAACCTGCACTTGGGCTGTTAATGAGTGTAATGTGGTCCGCTCAGGAAACTCAGAGGTAGTGTAAACCTTAATGAATCTGAGGGTTTTCCTACCTAAATTGCTTCTGCGATAATACCTCTCCGGCTATTCTTAGAATGATTATATACCAAGCAATATCCAGCTAGTATCTGAATATGATTCTACCAAATCCTTAAGATTTTACCTAATTTTAGGGGTGCCTGGGTGGCTCAGTCAGTTAAGTATCTGCCTTCGGCTCCGGTTATCATCCCAGGGGCCTGGGATCGAGCCTCGTCTTGGGCTTCCCGGAGGAGCCTGCTTCTCCCTCTCCCTCTGTCTGCCCCTCTCCCCGTTTGTGTTCTCTTTTTCTCTTCAAATAAAGTAAAAAAAGAATAAAATAAAAGATTTTACTAATTTCAATACTGACCAATACTAAAGCATGAGAAATGTGAGAATGATGCTGATAACACCATTTACAAAGCATTTCTTAAATATCAGACAATGGACTGAATATTTTTCTCATATTTTTTTCTTGTGCCTTCAGCTCACAGAATAACTTCACAATAGTATATTTATTTCATATATTTGTAGATGACTGATTTTTTTCCCCTGAAAATCTATTTATCTCTTTGCTCCAGTTTGGTTGTTTCTGATAAATAGAAAGAGTCATGCATTTACTTTCTTGACCAAGCCCTGTGCTATTAGTGTTGGCAGCCCCTGCCTGACCACACTACACCTCCAACAATCACAGCTTGTGTTTGGTCCGGTTGGGTCTCAATGAAGAGGCCAGCCAGGTCCTGGCAGTGCTTAGCCTCTTGTAACATGCACTATTAGCAGAATGGACCTAATGCCAAATCACAAAATACTGGGGTGTAGATAATTGATAGGAGATATGGGAAGGAAAGAATAAGGAAAGGAGACCAGAAACATAGGGAGGGAAGGGAGGAAGGCAGAAGGGAGGAAGGAGGGAAAGAAAGAATGTGGTGAGACTCTTACTAACAAGGCTGTAACATACAATTGTGTGAAATCACTATAGGCTTTGTCAACCCAGTCGGGCACATTGAGAACACCATGGTATTTGAGCTTCTTCCACAAAGCAGGCTGGAAAAATTCACAGATTACCAAGCCGCTAGGCAATGTTTTCTTGGTTGGCAGTATTGTGCTGTTCCCTTCTCAGAGCTGGAAAAGTGTGAAAAGTGAAAGTTATCCCACAGGCAGCTGGGTAAATGCCTAATGGTTCTCTGGAATAGGTTAGCAAGAAACCAGTATGTCCAGCTTTGAACTTCACAGTTTTGAGCTGAACAAAATAGACTTTTTTTAAAAAAACACTGTAAAATGACTCATGAAGAAAGGCTAAAGTTATCTATATTACTCAGCCTAGTAAAAAGAAGAGAGAACAAAGCCAGTGCCAGGAGTGGCAGGGGCCAGTCCACCAGAGAGCAGAAGCTGGTATCTACTGTAATCTTGGCAATGATGTTGTTATTACAGTATTAAAAAATGAAATCACTTATTTTATTGAACATGATAAGCATAGGACCCAATATAGGTCTCTTTTTTTCTAATTAACAGAATGTCAAAAGAGGTATTCTTGGTTTTAAAAATAGCATCAAGGATAGCATTTTGAAAAAAAAAAAAATTAAGTCCAAGTGATGAAGCAGAGTTGAATTTCTCCCTCAGGCCATTACTCCATTATAACATGAATCTAGTACATGTCTCCGTAGAAGGGGGTCCAGGAACCCCATTTACTAAGGGACTACTGTTAACCATAGTCGAGGAGTCATCCAAGACAGAACCTGAGTAAATAACGTCAAATCTTTCCACGCTGATATCCTTGCAACATTCCACTTTAACATTCCCTAATGTGAGTAGTAGAATGTCAGAAGTAGCTAAAGATGGTCATGTGTCCAGTATGCTTGTTAAGTAGTACCATGTTCTTTCCATTTGCACAAATGTTTCTGACAACACAATGTTCGACTGATACTTGTTGCTAGAGTTATTTCATTCAGAGCTTCTTAGTCAAATTGCTCTTCTTGCTTATCTCCATACATTAGTAGAGACACGAGTTCTTGCTGCTGTTTGTTTTCTTGGTCCTTCATCATCTTGTCCTGCTTAACTGTCCAGCTTTATCTTCCGCCTTTTCGCTGGTGAAATCTGATCACTTGTCTTTCAGCAAACACCTACTCATCTCTTCATTTGGAGGTTTAATGATAGCCCCATATGAAGACTTCCTTAGTTCCCTGAGCCAGACTGAAGTGGTCAGTCTTGCTGCCATTATGCTTTGTAAAAGTGTATTTGTAGAAGCAAGTATCAAGTGAAACCTGCTCACGGGTACTTATATCTCATTTGACTACAAGCCTCCTGGAGACGGAGACAATATCTTATCTTTGTGGGCTCAGTAGCCAGCATGTGGTCTGGAACAAAACTCCACGATAACTGGCCTCTGTGGGAGTCCTGAGGCAGACAGAATATGACTGGTGCTGGGCACGGTCTTCCACCCATCCCTGATCTCCAGTGAGGGCTGACAGAAAATGGGTATTCTCTATTCAGGAAGCAGAAGGCAAAGAATGGACCTCCATGTCTCCAGTACTCTCTCATCCTACCTACCTGCATGGGAACCAATTAAATGGGTGCCAAATAATCAGGAAATGTGTGAAATAGCTGTGATTATACTGAAATTCTCAATAAAGACCGGGCTCCTAAATGGATGTGAGAACCATTGGGGACAACACAATGGGTATATGTAAGCTAGATTGGGCAGTTGCTGCCATGGCTGGGCCCTGCACCTGTTTAAACTGCATGTCGGGATCTCCAGAATGGCCAGTGGATTAGCTGGCAGGTTTGCCCTACTCATTCCACTGGTCTAACAAGGTATTTTTGCATTTTATGGAATCCAACATTATAAAAAATTTTTTAATTCCAGTTAGTTATCTTGCAGTGTTGTATTAGTTTCAGGTGTATGATACAGTAATTCAACCCTTCCATACATTACTCAGTGCTCATCATGAGAAGTGCCTTCCCTTAATTTCCATCAACTATTTCATGCATCGCCCACCCACCGCCCCTCTGGTAACCATCAGTTTGTTCCCTATAGTTAAGAGTCTGTTTCTTGATTCCTTCTTTTTTCTTTTTGCTTGTTTGTTTTGTTTCTTGAATTCCACATATGAGTGAAATCATATTTTTCTTTCTCTCATCAACTTATTTCACTTAGCATTATACTCTCTAGCTCTATCCATGCTGGAGTTCAACATTTTATCCCTTTCACTCTGTCATGTTGGGACTTTGCCATGTGTTTTAATACATGGGTTTGAATCAATAACTGGATAAAAGGATGTGATTAAGTACTTTGATTAGTCTGATTAATCTCAGCACCTTAAGGAATGTACCTATTATCCTACTCATTCTGATTCTCTCTTCTCTCTCTGTATATATATGTGTATATATATATATATATATGTATGTGTGTATGTAATATATTACAGATATCCACTTATATGTGTTATTTATATTCATATATATGTAAATAACATATTGTTGGCTCCTGTTGAACATATTACTGATTATCAGCCTTTCTCATACATGGTATACTGAATCTAAGGTTTATGTAATTAATCTTTGGACCCACTTCATTTTCCAACTCTCAGATTTATTAAGTGTAATGTTTGCTTCAGTTTATTGCCTCAGATTGTCTGGATACTGCCAGATTCACATTCTGTCTGCTAAATTGCTGATTTTCCTCCCAACTTTGAATCCTCTGCAATTTTGGTGGCTTACCCACCATGTCATTGTCCAAAGAACAAGGTGCCATATCTGTGCTATACCACTAGAAATCATCTTCTGGGCTGACATGGATTTATACATCTAGGTCTTTATTAATTCATCTATATAATTTTTTGGACATCTAACTTACTTTTCCATGTTGTACTTGAGAAGCAAGGCCTTTTTGTGGCCCCAGATACCTTATGGCTCTTGCATGCCCTATCCTTGATGTACTCCATAAATCACATTGCTAAGGAAATGCTGCCAGTCAGCCTCTGTTATGATGAACTGATAGGATTCTTTTGATTGCTGCTTCCTTTTTATACATTTTCACAACATATCCTTTCAGTAACATGTTTTGAATCTTTCCAAGGATTTATGTGGAGCTCCTTTGTCTATCATTGAGGAAACTGAAGGTTGAAATGTTGTTCAACATTTCCAGTCATAGGTCTTCAGCTTTCACTATGGTCTTGTCCTCAAACTCATCCCACTTAGGGTTTTTCTTTTTTTTTAAAGATTTTATTTATTTATTTGTTAGAGAGAGAGAGAGAGAGCACAGACAGACAGAGTGGCAGGCAGAGGCAGAGGGAGAAGCAGGCTCCCTGCCAAGCAAGGATGTGGGACTCGATCCCAGGATGCTGGGATCATGACCTGAGCCGAAGGCAGCTGCTTAACCAACTGAGCCACCCAGGCGTCCCCACTTTGGGTTTTTCAAAGGCCAACATTTTGAATGAGATCTATCCACCTGAGAGAATGAACCCAGGTACAATTATTCATTAATTTATTTAATGTCTCAACATTGATTGAGCTCTTTCTCAAAGGTTCTGTACAGAAGTAAGACTTGGTTATGACCACCTAGGTAGTTACCAGGTATTGGATAGGACAATGCTTCTTGAAGTGTGATCCCCAAATTAGCAGCATTGGCATCATATGGAAATTGGTAGGTATGTGTTGGAACTACAGGAACTCTTGAAGCTATGTTTTAATAAACTTTGTCACCTTGTAGAATTAAGGTGATAGACATCAAACTTTAGAACTCCTGGAATGAGACACACATATAGGGAAATAGAGTGTTATATTGCTGTTGTTGTCAACTTGCTTCTGGAGGATAGAGGAGTCACTGACCAAAATGATATGGTTATACATCATAAATCTGTGGGTTTTAGTCATACATACAGGTGGACAATTATATTTTGGTTTCAAGGGTTTCCTTATGGGAAGAAAACATTTCTCTACCTGTCTGTTGATGTACATTGTTTTAACAGTGGGTAAAATCTATATTAAACCACCAGAAAATTAGTTACCTCAAAAAAGTTTTTGGAATGAGAGAGGGTAACAAACTCATCAACTAATTAATTAGAGTCATAACTATCGGAAGCCAGAATCTGATGAGGCAACATCCTGAAATGTACTCAAACTAACTTATGATCAGTCAGTCCAGCTACTGGTAAGCTTTTCAGATTGTATAGGAGCTAACAAATGGAGGCAAGTAGGGTACAAGTAAGATAAGTAAACTTGACTGCACTGGTATTCCTTGCCCTCTTTACATAAGGTGAGAGTGTTTAGCCTTGCCCAACACCATTCAGTCTTAGAGGGACATGGTTCCTGAGCTTTACGATGCCCTCATATTCTTTGACCAATTTACAAAGACTTTTGTTGACTTTTTATTTCTGAACAGAGTTTGAATCTTTATTCCCAGATGTGTCACTAATGGAAGAATTGCTTTAATAGTTTCTAGGTTTCTTTTCTTTCTTTCTTTCTTTTTTTTTTTTTTTTTAAAGATTTTGTTTATTTGAGAGAGAGAGTGAGCGAGAGCACAAGCAGGGGGAGGGGCAAGAGAGAGGGAGAAGCAGGTTCCCTACTGAGCAGGGAGCCTGAATGCAGGGCTTGATCCCAGGACTCCGGGATCATGACCTGAGCTGGAAGCAGATGCTTAACCGACTGAGCCACCCAGGCACCCCTCTAGGTTTCTTTTTCAATAGACTGACACACAATGTATGAAGTCTTAACTAACATGGCGGATTCAAGGATGACCTCCCTTCTCACATGTGCAGTGGTCAGTTGTTTGTTTCACGCTGGTATGTGGTATCTAAAATCTTTATGCCACAGCTTACTATTGGGGGAGACAGAGACCACAGTGTTCTAGAACTCCTGTGCTGACTCTGCTCACATGACTGCCCTACAGCTGTACCTACAACAGACCCCCATGTCAGCACTTGTTCCTTTGTTCTTTGTTTATCTGTTGCTGTATCTGCCACCTCCATTGCAGTTAGAACATCCTGGGTTTTCTGTTCATTTCTGTGCCTGGTAATTAATACCATGCTTGAGAGATGATTTGTTCCATAAGTATTTATTGAATATGTGAGTGAATGTTTGGATGATGAAGTACATGATTTTTCTTGTTCAAAAATCATGGCATACTTTCTGAAAAATAACCTCTCTATTTCCTAATAAACAATTGCAGTAGAAGCTGACACAGAGATTTAAGTCTATACCTTTACACTGTATTTCAGGTTACTTCTTACATATGATAGAACATTTCATTTATAAAGAACAAAAGTGATTAATGATGGAATACATGTCCTGCACTGTGCTGCTTTATAAGCCTTTTCTCCCTTTATGTTCAAAACAAGCAAATGTTTAGAAGTGAGAGTAGTAGTAGACCTATTTAATAATTTTAATGGAAACATTAGTTTTGGAAGTCCAGTTTTAATTCCACGAATTCATCCTTTTTATTTATATTTTTCCTTCATCTTTATCCTATTCTCCATCTTTTAATTGCCTTTCTCTAACTCCAGTTAATTTTTCTGCCTTATGTTATTTCAGCCTAATTTGTATGTAAAAGGAGAATTTGGGGGAAATAACTACCCCAATTTGTGCAGAACACTGAGGTTTTATCCCTGTGGCTGTTGTCCAAACAGGCAGAAAAGGGAGCGGTGGTTGCTTTTAGTTGCCTTGGTTCATTTAATGGTTCTGTGGGTGGTGGAGCCCCTAAAGATGCTTTTCCACTTACGGTCAATATTAATGAACTACAGAAAATGAGAACTTTTTCCACTTTTTAGTAACATCTGCTTCACTTGGGTACACATGGCCCCAATAGATAGATTTTTAAAAGCATTTTATTAGCATACTGAAAATTCCCATTAAACGCTAGACTAGAGAACTTGATAAGTCACACACTATATTGAAAACTGTCCTTCATGAGACTTCAAAGGGTAGACCTAATACATTTTTCTCATCTCTAATATCAATGATTCTATTATACTTAGTGTAACTTAATTCTTTTGGTATTTCCAAATGAAAATTTATTACATAAAGAGAAGTGTTTTTTTTTTTTAAAGCACAGGGGTTAAAATCATATTTAATGAGGGATGAGATGATTTTAAGTGCCACAGTGTATTTCTAAAAGGATTGGAATCATTCAAAACTTCTGAAGTACTCTGCCCTAAGCATTCTGATGGTAAGATAAGTTTTAGCCGTCTTCAGAGCTTAATATCTGAAAACTTTTTTTTTTTTTTTTTTTGGCAAAGGAGAGTCTTCTGAGGATGAAACACACAATGATCTTTAGGATGCCTATATTTGGTTGTACAAATAATTTTGTGATTCTAATAATTTCCATGTAGAAACAATAGCAATTATTTCAGTTTCTTTGGTATACAATATGATTTTAATAAACCACCCTCTTTAGAATTTTGTCTTAGATAAAACAGACAAAAGCATTGCCTCAGATAAAATTAGGATTTTTTTTTTGTTAACAACAAGCATTGTGCCATTTTATGAAAGACCTTTCCCCTGAAGAAAATTCCCCCCAGCAATTATTGAATAGTTTTGGATTTTATAAAGTTTTATATCTTTCCTTTAAAATTCTGGGTTAGTTCCAAAGTTCAATTTCTCCTACACCAGTTGTATTCCATAAAAAAGTAAAAATCAATTAAAGTTATATATTCTGAAAGAGCATCTAAATGTATGGAAACATTATTAAGTTAAAGCCTTTTTTTGTTTTTTCTGGCAGTTCTCCTCCAAATTGTGTCCAAACCACTTTGTTTCACTGTAGAATAAAGGAAGCTGTGTGTTTTCTTTTCTTGGCAGGTGAAGGTAGAACTAATACAGAGAGGAACTTCTTTGGTAGTATATGGCGGGACGGAAATTGGCTAACTGATGACATCACCCAGTAAGGAAGAAACTCTCAAGGCTATTCCACTAGATTTGGAAATCAGCACAAGCTGCTGTCAGGTTTGCAGTACCAAAAAGCTTAGTGATAACGAAAAATAAACAAATAAAAATACCTAATCCCAATACCAAAGTCGTCTAGTGCTTCCTCTAAGGTTACAAGGGCTTCATGCAGATTAATGCTCAAATTCAAAGATGCCTTGTTTAATATAACATGTTTTTCTGCCATGGGTTTTCTGAACCCAGGGTTTTTTTGTTTTTTTTTTTTTTTTTTTTTTTTCATGTCTCTAGAAACTACACATTGATTTAGTCTGGTTTTCACTTGCTCATGGAAAAAACAAAAAAGGATACATGGCCTTTCAAATGAGCCAATCACGTCAGAATAAGGTCATCCATTCAGCTGAAGCAAGGTTGATTTTAGAAACAGAACAACAGCTTTGTACAGGGAGGTATGCATTTTGCCAGAAGTAGACTATATCTGAACTCTTTACGCTAGATCCTTTAACTCTAAATGAAACACAAAACAACCTTGGAAATGTGCCAAGTGCTGCTAGTCTCAGACAATTAATGTGTGTGCATGTACACACACATATTTATACACACACATATATGTATATATAGCTGTATGTAAATGTACCTATCTATCTGCACACAAGCACACACATTCTTTTCTTTTTTTTTAAAGAATTTTATTTATTTATTTGACACAGAGAGAGGTCACAAGTAGGCAGAGCAGCAGGCAGAGAGAGAGGGGGAAGCAGGCTCCCAGAGAGCCTGATGCGAGGCTTGATCCCAGGACCCTGAGATCATGACCTGAGCCGAAGGCAGAGGCTTAACCCACTGAGCCATCCAGGCACCCCAAGCACACACATTTTTAAATTTTATCTCTGATATATCTAGTTTGATTGAAGAATAAACATACCTTTACATCACCATATATTAGTTGTCATTTGTTAAAAATGCATGCCGTGGGGTACCTGAGTGGCACAGTTGGTTAAGTGTCTGAATCTTGGTTTTGGCTCAGGTCATGATCTCAGGGTCGTGAGATCAAGCCCCTCATCAGGCCCTGTGCTCAGGGGAGTTCTGCTTGGTATTCTCTCTGCCCCTCCCCCTCCCCCCACTCACTCTCTCCAACAAATAAATAAATCTTCTTAAAAAAATGCATACAGTTAAACGTATTATAACATTTGCTTGAAAGGAAAATTCATTTAAAAAATATACTTAGCAAAAAAAAAATCTACATAGCAAGACATAAACTACATTTAAGCTATCAGTACATGAACAAATATCTTTATACCATTGCTGATTATAAATATTTAAGGATTTTCTTTTGGTGAATCCTCAGAGAGTATTTTTTCAAGGAGAAACAATAACCCAAACTACAACTATTTTAATGACAATTTTATTCTTGTTGCCAAATACTATATTTATTGAATCCCTGAATATATATTTGTGCATTCTCTCTTCCTGTCCCCATTGCTCTTGTTCTGTGTTACCTTTTGTTATCTTGTTATCTCTGTTTGTCTCTGTCTGACATATGCACACACTCCTACAAACATTAATTTAATATAAACATTAATATAATACATACATTCAGTATAATAATGAAAATACATAGAAGATTCAGGTTTGGGGGGTGGGGGAGGAAATGGTCTTGTAGGATTTTTTGTGGTCACAGAAGGTTTTGAATGAGAATTATGCCTAAAAGTAGGCAGAATAATAAGAATGAGCTTCCCAAGTGAATGGGGACATACAGATGTCAGTGGACATATTCTATACATCAGTAAAGGACATTCAATGGAACACAGGGATAGAAAACAATAGTATGGTAGGAAAATAAGGGCATAAAGATAGCGGGACAGACTGTAAGCAGTTCAGTATAATATGAATGTAAATTTTGAAGTAGAGACATTAAAGACAGATGCTGAAATCATTTGGGATCAAATGGTAAATAAAGGTCTTTGTATGCCATTGATACAAATTTTTGGCTTTATCTTAAATGAGAGTTGTTGGGGATTCATATGGAGCATGAAATCATCCATAATACCTGGCTTGCTAAAATGTAACATGGAGGCCGCTGGGGGTGATGGACAGTTTCAGAGAAGGGCATAGATAGGCCTTTGGAATGCCAAGTCCCCTGTGACCACTCTGCCCTAGGAATGCCCCAGGAGTTGCCTTCTCCCAACAGGTTTCTTAGACCAAAGAGCTGCCCTGTGCCTTAAGAGACTTATGCTTCGTTCCTTAGGCTATGTTTAGTAGACCACGTGGGTTAGTATATCATAGCTTTCCCCTAAACAGATCTTCCCAGTTTCCGTAAGACCCCTTGTCACACACGTGTGCTTGAGAAACAGTGATAAGGATTTGTGATTATTCTGAAGAACTGATAAAGGTAGGAGCAAAAAAAGGCAAAGAGTCTTTGTCTCTGAGCACTGACCCCCTTGCCTTCTCCTCTCTTTCACAGGAAAGTTTGGAATAATCTTTCAGCCGTGGGTACAGGGATTGCTGGCCATTCTGAGCAGAGAGTTATTACAAGATTTCAAACATTGGGTTGATATCCAGAGGTACATTTAGATTCATTACTCAGGAAGATGTGTGATGAGTAGAGATGGCTGGGGCAAGGAGAAATATGGAGGTTTCAACTAAGGAAGTGGCCAAGGGAAGTGGAGTTAGCTGAAATTTTGAGACATTAAGGACAAAATTGATGAGACTTGGCAAATAATTAGGTAAGGGGACAGGAAAAACAAGTTAAAAAATTGTTGCCTTATTACAACTTTTTTCAAGTATACAGAAATTTGTGACACCAAGACAAGAGATATATGAGGAAGAAATAGCACTGGTTGGAAAATTGCTAGGCATTTGAGAGTAGGTGACACAAAATGTTTCATTAGTTTCAGGCATACAATTTAGTGATTTGACAAGTTTATTCATTATGCTACTGGTATAGTTACCATACTAGTATAGTTACCATCATTACATTGTTATTACAGTATCATTGACTATTCTTTATGTTGTGCCTTTTATTCCTATGACTTACTCATTCCATAACTGGACACCTCTATCTATTTTTCCCCTTCACTTAGTTTGCCCAATCCTCCACACTCCTTTATTTTTTGTATTTGTAGTTCTGATTCTGCTTTTTGTTTATTTATTCATTAAAAATTCAGTTTATGAATGGAATGATATGATACTTATCCTTCTCAATATGACTTATTTCACTTAGCCTAATATCCTCTAGGTCCATCCATGTTATCTCAAATGGCACAATCTGATCCTTTTCTATGGCTCTGTAATATTCCATTGTACATGTATACCATGTTTTCATTATCCAATCTATGGACATTTTATATTTGTGTGGCTATAAGATATTCAGTTGGCTGCCTGGGTTCAGAACTTGGGAAAAGTTAATGGTAGGAGAATATATAAATCATAAGCATTCAGAGAGTGAGTGAGATCATCTCAGGAAAATAAGTAGCATAAAAAGATAATAAAACTTATGATGAATCACTTGAGGTACAATAATACTTAAGGATAGATAGGAGGAGAAGAAGGATAGAAATGGTCAAAGAAATAGAAGAAGAATGAAGAGAGTCTTATATCACAGAACCCAAAGGATGGAAGGTTTTCAAGAATCATAGATCTGAAAAGAAGTAACTAAAATTCATTAGAGAGTCTAAAAAATATATAAGGATAAACTTTAAATATTGAGACATTTCATATTATTTTATCTCAACGGGATGTTAGTTGAATTCACAGTCCAACTGTGAAATTCAGGTTAGTGCACAATATGTCTCTGTTAAATCAGAACAGAAGCCAGAGAGTTTAAGAGACTGAAAGAGAAATATCTTCTTGGTATGTATTAAAGGATATGTGATCCTGGGCCAGTGAAAAGCATAAAGACAGCCCCAGTGAAGCAAGAAAACTAGAAAACCTAGAATTTGTATAAAATAAGCTCTACATTTAATTTTACAATCCTTTGTTTTACTACCTTCTGGCATCTGAGGCTTTGTAGGATTTCTGGCATGTTCCTATAAATATTTGTGCACTGAACCTGCTTCTTTAAATAAATGTGATTAAAAAAACACATATCATGCCAAATTGAATTTACTATTTCTCTTTCTGGAGCCATATGTATTATATCCAAGGAAGTTCCGAAGTAAAGAGTTTACAAGATGATGGAGATGCATGAATTTCCTTTTACCTACATGACTTATCTTTAACTTTAGTGTAGTAACCAGGTCACTTGTTATTCAATAGTAGGAAAACATAGGACATTTATGATGACTGAAAGAGCCAGGCTAAAGATTTTCATAAATATTTTCAGAGGAATGGGTGAGAATACTTGTTGAGAACCAAAGTAAAATCCTTCATGTTTCCATTATTCAGCAGAAAAGAAGGAATTTCACTGGACCGGCAGAGAATAAATAGAAAGAAACTACTATTCTTTAAGAGTTTATGGGGAATTGCACCCTTCTGCTAATAGTGTCCATATATGTTAATAGATGCATTTGGTCTTTTAAACAAAATTTTAAAGCTATTTTACCCTATTAGCCAATGAAGAAAAAGGAACTTGGAAAATCAGGTAATGTGTTGAAAATCAGATAGCTAGTCCATGGTAGAGATATCATTTAAAATCAAACTACCCAATGCCAGTGGTATGGTTTAAAATCCAACAGATTTCAAATAAGTGTCAATAAGTGCAAAAATTGAATCAGGGCAGTAAAATGTAGATGTCATGGAAATCATACTTGTAGATATTGTGGCCATCAAATGAAGATTCTCCAGTATTTTTCCTAACCAATAATTCAATGCCATGAAGAGATGTCTTTTATGCTACAAAGCTGGAGGATCTCACTTCTTTTGATTCGAAAAGGAAGAAAGCACTTTATTTTCTTTTAGTCTTGATAGAAATAAACATCACAGAGGTGGGGTTAGCCATGAGATAAACAGTGAGAGTGGCATATATAACCATTGTTTTCTTTTCCGATTTGAAAGAGAGTGTGAAATAGTGAGATATTATATATGAATAGAAGTGCAAATGAAAGATTAGTATTGATAAATTCCATTAATTACTTTCCCTATATTTGGAGAACTTTTAAACTCATGTATACTTTCTACGCCACTAGTCTTTGCTTTGGTCTCCACCTTAGTTCAGTGTGACTTAGCGTGTAAACCACTTCATCTTTTAGTTCATGATTTGCTGCCTCAATTCTTGCTTGACCAGCTTTATCACATACAGACTGACTTTTTGTTAAAATTTCATATCCCATTTGGGTAGGTACCCTAGTGGGAAGCCCGGTAAGTCTTGGTCGGATATACCTCCACCTGAGCCTTAGCCTCAGGTGAATCAGCTATCAGGATAGAGAAGCAAATCAAATCAAGTAAATAATTGGTTATCACAATCCAAGTATCAGATAAGTCACAGATTCAAAATATTCATTACCAGTACCTTATTGTTCCTGACATGAAGACTTCTGTTGACTGATTACCAGAGTACTGCTTAGAATTTTACAGTTTTTACTAATTGTTTCATTCCTCCCCCCACCCCCTCAACAGCAAGGCAGGTAATAGAAGGTGCAGTCTTAATCTTTTAAGTGCTCAATTATTTCATTACATTTCATGTTAAGAATGGTTAGGTCTAGACAGCAGAGCCAAACATCCATATCTGCCAATCTAATTGTCCTACACTTTGGTCCATCACATTAAAAATAATAAATTTTCAACTCCTTTTGTAGCTTTCTTTTCTGTGTCTTCACTTATGGAGTGAATACATATACTAAATCTTTGGTTGTAAAGATGACCCATGAAGAACTGTACTTGGATATGGAAATTGGTCAAAATATTAACTGGTGGGTTTCCACTCCAGTGTGAAGAAAAGAAAGCATGAGGCTGGACAAAGACAAAACCATAAAAATTATAAAAACAGAAAATTTCAGGGCTCATCCTTTCTTTGTTCTATTAAAAAAATCACTCTCCCCCCATGTTTTTCTTTCTGTCTGGCTTTCTATTAGGTTTTAGAGTGGTGGGAGGCAAGGGACAGAGTGAGAGGAAAGAGAGAGCTGGAATAATAGATTATTAAAACAAAAACGCAGCAGAGACAAGCATGGAGGAGTGAATTTAGTCCTCTACAGATACTGAATTTAAAAACGAATTACCCTCACAAAGAAAGAGAGGTCTTTCAACAACATTAAATGTTCTTAGAAAGGTCATTTGCAAAGAAGTCTAATTGAAGGGAGTTTAATTGTTCATTGCATATTAGAAATAGGAATGTATTAATAGGGTAGATATTTTCAGAGGGACAGGAGGAAAATACCATAGTATGTTTCCATAGGTTTTTATTGTTAGGTTATTGTTTCCTCCATATAATATATGGAGGCATTAATTTATATCCCAATGTGCATTTGAGAAAATTTCTTAACCTGGTAAGGAAGAAAGCTATCTCTCTGAATTGGGGAAAAAATAAATAAAATACAGCTCTCTTACAACATTGTTGCTACACAGAGATAACATTTAAATGACTTGATTGCTTAGCAGTACACTGGATGACTTTTGTTATTTACTTGACCAAATGAACCAATTGTTTATGCCTAAGGTTAACATAGTTTTAAGCTCCCTGGTGACCACTCCTATGTGAAAATTCTACCCAGTTGGTAGTCTTGCTTTCCCACAGAGGAAGAGTAATTTTGTACTAGAACACATTTTTTTTTTTAATTGTCAAACTTTATGGAAAATTTGTTATGTATAGACATCTCTAGAGAAAAAATTATTCAGTTGGATTACCATAGGATTGACTCATTAATAGCCTAATTTGAATAATGACTAGGTTACCCTTTAGCATGCTTGACTGTAGCAAGATTATTAAAATATCACAGAGAGTTTCGTTTTCCAAGATTAAATCAAAGTTTCCTATTCTTGATCTTATAGCTGTCAGGAATACTACACATTACTAAATTTTGTCTTCTAATTGCAATGTATTTTTTCATGTCAATAATTACATCTAAATACTTAAATGACAATATATTTATTTTGCTTAATAAATTTCTGCTAATATATAAATACATATAGCAAGTGTGTAAATGCTGATAAATGAGAGAAGAATCCAATGTGGTGAATACAATAAAGTGTATGTATATCTGGAATGATCTAACAAGAAAAGTGGCAGAAGGTTCTATAGATTGATAACACCAAAAGATAACAGGGTTACAATGAATAAAAAATAGGAAACAGCCTCCATGTTTAAGATATTAGGATAGGGTAGGTAAATTAGACATATCCACTCAATGCAATTCACTTGATCATTTGAGAAGAGGTTTTATACCTGGGAAAGGCGTTGAATCAAAACAGATTTTAAGGAGATTTAACAACATTATTAGCCATATGTGATCATTTGATGATCAAAACATGGGCATTCTTCTGCCACTTCTTTTAGTTAAAAAAATAGGAAGGAAAATATAGACAAAAAATGCTATGAGAACAGATACTTTTTGATGTGTACTGATCACTGCTCTATTCCCTCAAAAACTGAAAAACATATTTTTGCAATAAGCTTTTACTAAAAACTTTTTTATATGTACATTTAGAGACCCCTAATTTTCTTATCTTGCAAGAATTTAGCTTAATGTTAGAAGGACAATGTGATCAATGTAATGGCTAAAGTTTAGTTGTATTTTCAAATCTAAACTTTTTGTTGTTCAAAAAATTAAAAAGGCAGCTGTCAAAGTTATAAAATTAATTTTGAACATAATGAAAAGAATTCTTTGGGAGAAGCGGGGATTTATCTAGCTCTTAGTTTTGAAAAATCTTCTCATGTGACATATCATAGAGAAAGGGGACTCAGAGTGAAATAATGAAAAAAACATCATGCTCAAAAAACTTCCCAATATTAAATGTAAGATTTCTATAGTTTTGTTTGTTTGTTTGTTTTTAAACTATAGGATGGCTTAACAAAAGCCTAGGACTCCATACCAAAGTATCTTGGAGAAAGTAATCCTATAAAGGGCCCAAAATTATCATTTAATGCTTAGCTTCCTGGGATACCTTAAGCCAGACATAGTGTCTATTAGAACTTGAAGGAAGAAGAGACTGTCCTTAATTAAACACAAACCAGAAGAAACAAAGGTTTTCCAGGAATGGAGGGCAGCACCAACAGGGAATTTGTTTTGGAAAAAAATACTGTGAACTCTACTAGAGCAGAGAATTATTGAGGGAGGCAGGAAAAATTTCTAAAGATAGGTATGGGTCTTAGTGGGATTGTCTCTGAATAGGTGTTTTTTGAGAACAGAAAATTTCTTAATTGCTGTGTGTTTATTCCATGCCTTGCATATAACATGGTTATTAAGTGTTCATTGTATTAAGAAAATCAGGGAAAAGAAAGCGTTTATACCATTGCCACTTCTGAAGGAAGTTTCTACTTCACTCTTGGGTGCCTGAAGTGGAAAAATCAGATTAACAGGACTGATTGCTCATTTTTCTTACTATGCAGGCAGAAATTAATATTGATATATTTATTCAGTAAACATACAGTGAGTGCCTGTAATGTACCAGTTCCCTTTGTGATACATTGATTTATACCACAGAGTCCTTGTTCTTAGGAAGCACTTACCCAAGGACTTCTTCAAGGCTTTGGGCCACCCTGTGTAGAATCAGTGAAATCTCCAGCAAGAACTCTGATATGATTTGTCAAATTTAAAGCACTGAAAGTAAGCTATGAGAGCAGACAGTGCCATCTTCTCTTAGCAAGAATGTAGCTCAAACCCCAATCAGGGTGAGTCTGAATATAATTGAGGGACTATTTTTGCAAAAAGCACATCAGAGTATTTCAAATGCCATTATAATATTTGCATTCAGCAGTCTCCAAAATGGCAGCTTTGAGACTTTGAAATCAATGGAGCTCCACTCAGAGGGAATAATCACAAATGTGAGAATGTAGCCCAGTGTATCATCTACTGAATGATACCCAACAGAATAAACAAGCATTTGAACTGTCATTGTGATTTGTTGTCTTTTTTAAAAATAAAACTAAGGAGAAGATAAGATAATGCAACTAACACTGCTCAACAGTGCAACAATAGATTCTTCTTTTTTTCTTTTTTTCTGTTTATCTTATCTTAAGTATTCCTGTTTTATCCACAGATTTACTACTCCATTTTAAAAATGTAAGTATTAGATAAGTAGACTTTTTCCCCAGGGTGCATTAAAATGTTTTTGAATGCTTTGGGAGAAATATTTTCCCCCTTATATCATATCTAGGTTGGAGACTGATAATGAAAGATAAGGGATGCCAACTTGTTTTGATTGGACACAATAACTGTGTATTTTCTTTTTCCTTTCATTTGTTCATTCACATGTCATTTCTTTTTTCCTTTTTTTTCTTTCTCCCTTCCTTCCTTTTAATAAGTATTTATAAATCACTTCTCTAGGTACTAGAAATAAAGACAAAAAAAGATAGGCATGATTCCTGTTCTCATAAAATTTATAATTTATTTGGAATAGGAAAAGTAAGCACATTTAGAAAAAGATAGTAAGAACAACATAGAAAACAAAACTATATACAATTATAGGGAATGATTTGGATGAACAAAATACTACATCATATTTTTTGTTGGGAAAAATATCTTTGATGAACTAATACTAAAGTGACAACTGAATGACACACAAGAAGCAAAGATCATGGGGCAGAGAGGTCCAAGAGGAGGAAACAGCAAGTTCAATACCCTGCTTGATTTGTTTAAGCATTAGTAAAATACCTTATGTAGGTGAAGCTGGTAACAAAAAAAGGAAAGCATTGTATGAGGGGAAGTGGGAGACTTCGGCAAAGAGTAAATTATAGAGTCTTGGAGGCCCATTGAATGTCCAGATTTATTCAAATGGGACGTAGTTGAAGAGTTAGGGTGTGGTCACCTTGCATGGCATTTGGAGAAAGGATTTTTATTTGCTGTTAGTGGTGAGGGATGGCTGCAAAGATAGAGTCTGGGTAAGTTTTGGACATAGAGTTCAAAGGATTTGCTGATGGATTGGATGTTGGAAGGATGAGGGGAATAGAAGAATTTAGATCAACTCATAAGTTTTTGTCTGGGAAAAGTAGATGACTGTTTCTCTCCCTGATTATGGAAAACCAGGAGAGAAATAGGTTAGGAGTAAAAGGGTTGGTGAGGGCACATAAAAAGTTCTGCTTATGGGTATGTTAATTTTGAGATGCAGAATCTCCAGGTCGAGATGATAAGGATGTCGGTAGACATACAAGGCTGGGACTCAGGGGCAAGATCAAGGTTGAAAATAGCAATTTTACCATAAGTTCATGAGATAGTCATGACCCCCCTTCTCATCTACCACTTGGGGATGTGGCATACTTATACTCCTCGTCTTGTCTCTTTTATGATTAGTGGCAGAGGGTTGGAGAAAACATTAAGAATGCAGTCTACAACTTCATAACCAAACAAAGCAATCAATACTTTCCAATGACCATGATTTCATGAGTCCCATATTATTAATGCTTTGAGTTAGCTATGCACACAGCAAAAAATCACTTATGGATTCCCCAAGGAGTACCTCTCACCGCTGCTGGGAACTTATACCCGGATCTCTGCAGACAATTGTAATCTAGTGGGAAAGGCATGGGCAGAGCAACCATGAGTCTTCAGAAATGTTTAAACCAGATCCATGAACAAATTCAGAATTTAGACTAAAAAATATAGCTTTCTAAATCACTCTTTCTCCCACATGTCTGGATTTGTAAAATTATACCTCAATTGATCAAGAATTTTGTTTTTGAATAGGTCCATGTAGTAATCTGAATAAAGATACACTCTGTGGAGCTTGTTTTCGAAAGGATAACCAGAAGTGTATTTTCAAAAGAGCCATTAGTTTTTCCAGAACAGAGGACACAAAAGAATGAATGAATGAATGAATGAATGAATAAAAGAAAGAAAGAAATGTAATATCTAAACAGCTACTATTGAAACTTGGGATTTATATCAAAACCTGGAGTTTCTTTTTCTTTAAAAAACATAGGTAACCAAAGATGGATTGAATCTATAGACTCTGAGCTTAATGTGGACGGGAACCATTTTTATTTTTATCTTTCGGGGAGAACTAAAGGCCCTCCTACATTAGGGCTTTTACATATGCTATTCCCCTTTTCCTGAATTCTTTTCTCTTTTCTGCTCCTCTACCCTCTTCCTCTAATTAATGCCTGCCAATTAAGCATCACTTCTTCAGTGGATTTTTCTTGATTTTCACTAAGAAGATCTCTCTTCTATCACTTGATAAAGTTCCTTAGAGCAGTTACTAAAATTTCCAGTTATATATTTGTGTAATTGTTTAACTGAGATCTTACTCTTTACAAAACAGGTTTGTTTTGCTCACCATTGTATCTAAGTGAGGACAATAATAGGTGCTTATATAAATCAAAACCCCTCATTATTTCCAAAGTGACAAGAATCATGGAATCTCTAAAATGCAAGAAAAAAAACCATGCTGTTTTATTCAGGCTCATGTTTAGTTGTACCAAGAGAAATTAATAAAACTATCCATGAAATTTCTGCCAGAAAGAAAATTTCACATATAACCGTATCTTTAAAGAAATTAAAGAACACAAAGTCATCATTTCCATATATCTGACTTTAAACTGGATTATTCGAAGATTCAAACTGAATTTAATACAATAAAAATCTAGGACACCATCAGCTTTCAGAAAATCTAGATTCAGTGCTTGTACTTTACCCTGAACACAGAGGGCATGCAATGGTATCTTCGACTTAGTCATCAAGGCATATTCATTTCAAAAGGGGTGAGGTCACTGCTTTTTCTCACTGCAACTTATTCACATGATGTGGGAAAAATATTCTCATACCTGCTTATGAAAAATCTGTCTTTCCCCACATTGCCTTCACCTAGTCTTAAAGGTGTGAAATTTATCCTGTTTCCAGGATAAATTAGCTTTTGTGATTATTTTGGTTAAATTATGTTGAAAAGGGAATTAGAGGTCTAATTTCCATACTTGGGGGTTTCACTCTTCTAAGTAAAAATGGCTAATTAATAAGTGCCTTTTTGTTTAATACGTATAATAGCTTATAGGAAAATGATTGTTACTCTGCATTTGCTAATTTACTTTACTATTACTTTTACAACACTTTAATATTTATCAAGCACTTTTATTTCTTTGAATTTCACAAGAGCATTCTGAGCTATGCAGAGATTAATATTCTCATTCTGTAAATGAATAAATTAGGGCTTAAGGACTTTAAATAACTTCTGAGGCATAATAGTGTTTAGTGAAAAGGGTATGCACATTAGAGTCAGGAGAGCTTGAATTTGTACATGGATTTTATTAGTAACTGGCTGTAGGACCTTAGGCAACTTACTTATAAACTCCCTCTCACTCTCCAATCCTGCCAAGCTTCATTTATTTCACCTGTAAAATAGTAGCATTATTCATCTCCTATCATTTTTGTACAGAACAAATAACAAGACATATCTAAATTTAAAAAACTATATATATATGTACTTAAATGGTGCTAAGAATTTCTTTCACCAAGTCCAGTATTTTTTCTATAAAATCATGTTATATAACAGTAAGCACAAGAGTTTAAACAGTTTGAGTTACATCTTAACCAGTATACTGGAGACTTTGAAAGAAACAGCTAGTCAAAGAGTAAAGACGAATGCCTTTAGTAGAACTAGCAGACCAGTCAGCTGAAAGTAAAGGAGACTAGAATGAAAACTTACAGGGTTGGTGGGGTGGGAAAGTGTTGTAGTTTCAGACGTGGGATATTTGCAACCTGAGAACTGAAGAGAGAAGGAACCTGGAAGGCTGATCACAAACATTAGTCTTTCCTAGTCTGTGAATATAAACCACAAGCCAAACAAGAAGGCAAAACAAGAACAAGGTCCAAAGACTTCCTTCTGGCTAAAGGGGAGGGCCAACTTGGGGAGGCAAGTCTTGCTAGGTTTATACTTTCTCCGAAGGTCTTTGGATGTGAGTAACCATTATCTGGGCATCTCTTGCACAGAAGAGCTTTAAATACCCAGCAGCTCAGATGAAAGGAGATCTGTGACTCTTAACGGGATTCAAAAAGAAAACTTTTCTTAATGCTCCTTTGAAGACAGACTGAAGCATCCCACTACGGTGTTTACGAGGCTTCTGTCAGAAGAGACTCCAGTACATATTGGTCTATAACGCTGAGAAAATAACCAAAGATTCCTTCACAAAGAATTGAATGTGACCCTCTCACTTCTTTCTCCTTAATCTTCCTTTTGCTTTCTAATTTTTCCAGTCCCCCTTTCAACAAAAATTAATTTTAAACTTAGGAAATGTGCTTAAGGTCATACAGTAAGCAGAGGAGACACAAGTTCAATCCACGTCTGGCAAAAATTCCATATTGTTTTCATTGATCCACACCTTTTTTTTTTTTTTTTTTTTTGTCTAATGTAATCTGAGAATCTTTTTTTGTTTTTTCCCTTACCCTGAAAGGAGATAGCATTTTGCAAGGGATAACCTAAGCCTCAGTGAAATTTTAGGTTGGATTTAGCATGCTTAATTTTGTAACACTCCTATTAGAGATGACACTATTTCCCTTAGTTCATTTTCAATCTAATTGAGGAAAACCACTGTATAATTATTGGGGGTGGGAGAGAGGGAAGCATTTGAGAATTGTCGTGGAGTGCTGTCTTGGGTGCTTCCACTTCTACCCACTGGCAAACTGTTACCCACTAGACTAATTTCATATCAATCGGGAAGCATTCGGTCAAGATTCCTTCAGCCAACAATGTTCATATCCTACCCAAGATAAAAAGAATACCAGGATAGAAGAACATGTCATGGTGGCAATAAGAAAACATTTTCTTAATTTTGTACAGGATGAGGCTCCTAGGCAGTTGTCAATGTTATGTGTTAAATGCAGACCAAAAGTCTAATTCAGGGGTCACGAAGACAGTTGATAAGCTCAGGCCAAGAGGGAGTAGGTCACCATGCATTGGGTAATGGCAGATACAAAGCAGCCCTTACTGCTCACAAAACACCTGTGAGAATTCAGCAAACCTGCGGGCCCAGGAAAACTGCTGCTAATCATTTCTCTTTTCCCACCAAAGATTCTGCATGTTGTTGTCTGCAGCACACTTTCTGGGACTGCAATTCTTTCTTTCCCAAATACTAGCCGACGTGATGTTCCCTCTGTGGACAGCTGCGGCCCTTCACTTTCATCGTCCCCAACTAGGTACCCGAAAGACTTGGTAATTTACTTTTTGTGCCACACATCCAAACAAATTTACAGATTAGGAGAATACATATATACATATTTGAAACTTAAAATTGCATGCCAAGTTTCAACTAAATATAACTCAAAATGCATAAGAAATGAAAACTGCAAAGTGGGATTTATTAAGGCATAGCAAAAGGTTCTCTGCTCTAACACTAAGTAGCAAAGGACATTACTTAGGGTAACTGTGAGTGTCTGGCATGTTTTTTGTTTTTTTTTCCTATACAGTTGCTTTTGCTAAAATCCAGATTTTACATCTTTAGAATCTTTCTCAAAAAGATGAAGGGAGCATAGTGATATTTGTGACACAGCCATGGGTTATGTGCTATTTAGTATTCTGATTTTAACCAGTTAAATCAATTGGCAGACAGTTACTAAGACCCATCTGGTAAAAGGATGGGCGTACTTGACCTGAAGAATACAGAAGTACACAAGTTTCCGTGCAAAGCTCACTGCCTGCTTTTGAAGCAAGATAGAAGAATTCAGAAAGGGAATTGATTATATTAAGACAAGACAATAAATTCTATGTATGCGGCACAGACAAACGTTTTATGCATACAGGGGGAGGAGGCCTGGCTTTGGATGAGGCTGATATGAGGCCTTTATGAAATAAAGGTGAAACTAGGGATATGCTGATGGCCAGCAAGGTTAGTGGGAAGGCTTTCTGGGAGGAGCCAAGAAGACAAGAGGAAGGACAACAGTTACACTTCAACCCTTATTCTTTCTTTCATTCAGTCAAGGTTTATTGAAGACTACTCTCTCTCTGGTAGTATATTAGGTGCAGGGAAATACAATGTTCAACAAGATCTTTGTCTTGGCATCTGAAGTGTGAGTTTCCAGAGGTAGTTAAGCATATGATTGATTGGGAGTGCTGGCTCTGGGGGAAGAAGTGGAGTCCCAGCTCCATCAGTAGCTTGTTAAGTGACCTTGAGCAAGTTCTTAATCCTAATATTGATTTCCCCTATTAGTGAGGTAAGACTGGCAAGTGTAGGGGTGCCTGGGTGGCTCCGTTGGTTCAGTGTCTGCCTTCAGCTCTCATGATCCCAGGGTCCTGGGATCAAGTCTTGCCTTGGGTTCCCTGCTCAGCGGGAAATCTGTTTCTTCCTCTCCCTCTCCCTCTACCTGCCACTTCTCCTGCCTGTGCTCTCTCTGTGAAATAAATAAATAAAATCTTTATTTAAAAAAAAAAAAGACTGCCAACTGTAGTTTCCTTTTAGCACATTTTGTGAAGAGTACATGAAACAATGTGTAGAAATACACAGTGCCTGGCTTACAGTATTTGCCCCATAAGTTCGAATTCTGTCTGCTGGTCTCCAAAGTCCCTTTCCCATTATGTTATCTTCCACATTCCATCTTTCTTTGGTGCTATTTCTCCCCCTTTTCAACCCTACAACTCTTCCAACACTCGTTCTCAGATTACTCATTTTATACTCATGCATTAAATGCTACATGGGTGCACGTTTGGGCCTCTTCTACTCCACATATTTTAGTCTGGGGCATATTTTTCTTTCACAATGGTTTTAACTACCAACTGCTCATCTGTAACTTTATCCAAAGCTTCTCTTGGGAGCGCCAGAACCACAGCATCCTCAACATGTTCACACTGTCATTCCAAAGCCATTTTAAATGCAGCAATCCATTCTTTTCTCTCTCTTATGATTATATTTGTTTGATAGGTGTTTGATATGATTGTTTGAAGACGTTGTTGCCCAAGCCAGTATTTAGGCACCAACCTTGGCGTCAACCTAGACTTTTTCCTCTCTTCATCTTTCCACCTCCAATCAATCATCATATCCCATTAAATCTTCTTTTACATATTTCTTTGCAAATTCAATTCCCTTTCTCTAATGTTCTTACTGCTTCACTTATTAAGGTTCTTATCATTTCAGAAATGGTCATTTGTAGGTGTGATGTGAAGCCCAAGAATCTGCATCTTTCTAAATTCAGGTGTGTTCAGGGGCCCAGTCCTCAGACCCTCTAACCTAGACTAAGGCCCCTCTCCTTCCAGACTTGTTCATCAATTTGTCCTTGTATTGGATAACAAATCTGATCATGACATTCACCTGCTCAGAAATATTCAAAGTCTCCCTAGTATTTATAGAAAAAATGGACCCAGTTTAAACTTGCCATCATTCCAAACAAGGCTCATGATGCTCTCATCCTACCCTGGCAGTCTCATCTCAAGTATGACTATTAGCTGTATGGGTGCTACCTGAGTGTGAGGGTCTGGCAGAGAGACTACCTGGGTACAAATTCTGGCAACTAAAGTGAGGTTAATAAGAGCATCCAGCCATCAGCTTCTTGAGATGATTAATTCACACACACACACACACACACCCTCACACACACTGTATTGTCCTCTGCGTAGTAAGCAATCTTTACACTTTGGTTATCAATAATTCTTCCAACCCACTCTGCAGGCTCCAACATTGAATTTAAGTTCCACCACTACTATCTCTGAATATTCTAAAAACATCTGTTTATCTTTTTATCCCACTCCCTAACCTGATTTGTTTACCCAAGTCCTTCTATTCCTAGTAAACACTAATTTAAATGTCATCTCATTTTTGAAATCTTTCTTGACTTAATCAGTCAAATGTAAATACTCTTTCCCAGGGCGCCTGGATGGCTCAGTGGGTTAAAGCCTCTGCCTTCTGCTCAGCTCATGATCCCAGGGTCCTGGGATCGAGCCCCACATCAGGCTCTCCGCTCAGCAGGGAGCCTGCCTCCTTCTCTCTCTCTCTCTCTGCCTGCCTCTCTGCCTACTTGTGATCTGTCTGTCAAATAAATAAATAAAAATCTTTAAAAAAAATAAATACTCTTTTTCCCTTCACTTCTGCTGCTGCTTCTTTAATTCTATTGAACTGTTTGGACGTATTTCTCCTTTCTACAGTGCAGGTACCTAGATGACTAAAAGAAATGGCTATGAACTAGACAAGTGCATAAGATGAACCAAAGGAGCTTTAAAAACACCCCTGCTTTCTCACATGGAACATCTTCCATTGGAAGGAAGAGCATACATCAGTAACACACAATAGTATTTAATCACCATTGGCTTTAAGAATTTAAATTACTGGGGTACCTGGGTGGCTCAGTTGGTTAGCAGCTGCCTTTGGCTCAGGTCATGATCCCAAGGTCCTGGAATTGAGCCCCGCTTCAGGCTCCCTGCTCAGCAAGAAGCCTACTTCTCCCTCTCCCTCTGCTTCCTGCTCCCCCTAATTGTGCTTTTTCTTTGTAAAATAAAATAAATAAATAAAATCTTTAAAAAAGAAAAAGGGCTTATTTCTATGAAGTCCAACAAAATTTTTCAAGTTTTCCAAGATTATTTTATTTGGCCCACCCCCACCAGGGGTTCTCGTATTTCCTGGCATCTCCATAACTAGCACACTGCCTGACCTACAACTTTATTCTTCATAGTATTTAGGCTGTTCAAACTCAAGTTTTTATAGTTAGGGCTTAAGCTTGTTGTGCTTCAACTATAAGTGGAGAGGAAGAATAGAGTATGACTTGCGGGGATTTTGCTAGATGTTGTGTCCTTCCAGTGGATAGGTTGGAGGTCAATACACTGCAAGAAAATTTCAGCACCGGAAACGCCAGGTGTGGTCTACCAGCATGTTCAAGGGTGTGTTGAGACTTTGTCCATCAGGTATTTGCAATGGTGCAAATTCTACTCTGTGGCCAGCAACTTCACGTGGACAACCAGGCACCCACAGTGGGGCACCAGGCTCAAGAGTTCAGTTAAGAAATGGCAATCGGTGAGAGTGAATCAGGGCAAGCCAGAACCCGGGGCACAAGCGTGCACCTAGCGCCAATCTTCACTGTGACTCTTTTGTCTATGCAACCTATTGAGGCTGTGCCTTTGAGGTTAGAGGCAGCACAAGCCTTTGGAAAAGACATGTGTATGCCTGTGTGACATCTCTGCTGCCATTCTCTGGCTTTTGTGTTTTGGCTACCTGCCACTGAAATGAATGGCTTTCAAATTGCTTCAAAAGTGAAATGGCACTTTTGTATAATTTCACAACAAGGGAGCCACTCTTAATCTTTTTAAACTGACTTAGACACTTGTCAGTTATTTGAAGGGGTTTATAACTTTGTCACCTATGTAGTCATTCAGGTTCTTAAAAAGCAAGTGCAGTCGATAAGAGGAACACTTTTTTTTTTTTTTTTGACAGAAAATGTAATCACTAAAAACATTATTTGACTTGAACTTGATTCTGAACATTCAGTACCTTTCCTCTAGGATTCAGACCTCCTTCCACCAACTTGAAGGTTTTACACGCTGGGTAAAGGACATCAGAGACTTTCCCACAATTAATCTGAGCTCATTTTTTTGCTTTGTGCATTTGTCAAATACCTTGTCCATTCAGTAGGATTTCATCATTTGGTTTAATATCACTGATTGTTACTATCATTGGTCTTTAAAATTCATTTTTATTTCTAATCTTTTATCATAATACATATAAATAATTCTAGAATTGGGTGGGCTTACTTTCATCATGGTTTGGGGAGCAGATTCCTCCATATCATCATATTTTTAAATAAAAATATTGATGGCTCTGATGCAGGAAAATAAAAAGTTTAAAGGTTTTAGTTTTTGTGTATTTTGGAAGGTATCAACAGTTTTAGAAACACTTTTAGTGCAACAGGAAAGAAAAGAAAGGGTATAAAGAAAAAAAAACTCAAATAAATAAAAAACATCTGTTCTGACAACTTGTATAAGTTCCAGACTCCTACAACTTTAAACTGCCAAGTTTTAAACCTCTGAAAGTCGAGATTTGTAATGGAAATGCTAAGTGACCCTTAAAAGGCTTAAAGGGACACTGTCAAATAATTTAGGGTCAAATTTTGAGCAAGCTTTAAATTGTCATAATCTAGTGGGAAATATATCCCGGATTTAAAATATTTTTATTTTTGTAATTTTGTATTTAATCACAAAAATCAATGAAAAGATGACGGATATTGTTATTTAGAACCATCCTTTTGAGTCAGTCATAAGTCAATAAAAAGGAGCAAATTTTTTCTTTCCATGATCAGAGAGCTGCTGATAGAAAATCCATGCTATTGCTATAAAATCAACACTAAGTCATATTGTGCAATGTTCCATCACAACCAAGAGACACATACATGTGTGAACAAACGCTTATGTGTAAAACACCTAAAATTTTAAAAATTGAGATGCGAGGCATGAACACTCTCAGATATCATAAGCCGGTTTTATTGTCATTAAATTTTGCCACTGAAAGATGTTCCTTAGATAGATATGCTCCAGTGCTTTCTTTGTATTTCCACGCAGTCTGGCCCCAAATTTCTGTTAATAAAGTCCAAACTGTCTTAGAGTTAACGAAAGAAATTCTTAAGTGTTGGCAGCGGCTTTCTTTAATATTTGATGTTGTTACATTAGCTTCTTTACTGATTATTCTTTAGATTCAAATCTTGGCAATTCTTTTTAAGTTGCCTCCAAAGTAATTTTTGGTAGTTTTTCCTAAAATCCTTGAAGATCCAGTTTAATCTTGGCTTACAGGGAAAAATGTCTTACAAATACTCACTTGAATCGACGTCAAACATCTTCAGACCCTGTTTCATGCAAATTTCTGATAGCAATAAGCACTTGTTTTTTTGTCAGAACACTCTCAGGTAAGGTAAACAGTGTGTCATTTCAGCCCATCCTATGAGAAAGTGTGTGGCAAAATTATACGCGTGCACTAGCAAAATCAAAGTGAGTTATTTGCCACTTAGTATTTTTTTCTTAGAAATTGATTCCTAAAAACACCATCAGCTTTCAATAGAAGTAAATCTCAACACAAGAGGAAAACAAAAGAAAGGTGCAAAATTAATTGTAAGGTTGCCTAAATATTTCATGAAATAATTGATATTTATAATAATTATTTTAAATTTAATATGGACAGGAAGATGCAGGCGAACAAAATAAAAGAGTAGGAGAATAGAAGATTATAAGGTGCTATCCTGACTAGGGAAAGAGTATCTAAAGAGTGTTTGCAGAAAGTATTTATTTCTTTTGTTTGATTCCCCCCTCCACCTTTTTATGAAACATCAGAAATTGGTCGCTCCCAGAGGCAAGGTACAGAAATAGATAAATGTGCGGTCTTATCTGATATGGCAAATTGGCTGTTTCTATAGTTTCCTTGTATCTGCTTCCAGTCAAGCATGGCCATGCTGACGAGAGAATGCTTGGATTTCCTGAATGAATGAAAGCTGGTGTGCGCGTATGCAGCTTGCAAAGCATGTCCCTCTTCAGCGTCTCCTTCTCTGCATTTTTTGGGAGAGACTGCTAGAAGGAAAGATACCGAGGAGAGAAAGTGTGTGAAAGAGACACACACACACACACACACACACACACACACACACACACACACAGAATGTGAGAGATGGAAGCTTTTCAAGAGTTCAAAATTCAGAGCACTAATATCATCCCTATTTTCCTGTCATTCTAGTCATCACTTAGTTCCTGGTTCTTAGGTTAGCTGTGTGCTAAGCTTCTCTGGCAACTAGGTTACAAAGAAGTGAAAACAAACAGGGAAGTTTACATCACAGGACATGAATAGAAAGCTCGGCTTGTAACTGAACACCATATAAACAAAGACATTCCCTGATAGGAACAACCACCCATCACGGCCTTTGTCCAGCAGCATCTGGTTACAAACAGGCACCTCTTTAGTGGCTGTGAAGTGAGGTCTGTGGGAGGGCCTGGTGCCAAGCTCCCCACCACGGTTCATGGCTTCGCTCGCATTGATTTCAGCCTAACGCTCGCTATCGGGAGGCAGTTTTGCTCTGGTGCCATGATTCTTTCCAAAACAATCAATAGTTATGAATATACACTCATAAAATGTTTTCAATGAAGAAAAAAATATATATGGCTTAACATGTAATCAAAAATCAGTGTGACCATTTGAATCTCTCCGAATATTACTGCATATTACTTCCCTTGATGCAACAAAAGGTCATGCCGTTATATATTGCCTTTAAAACTCAGTGAATGCATAATAGTTTTTCCTACTCGGAACAAGAATCATTAAATAAATTCATAAATCAATGAAGCATACAGATGCATTACCTTAATTATCATTTCTGCTCAGATGGTCGGTTTATATAATGTAATTGTTTACTGTTTCCCAGTATTACCCTGGAAAGGCTTGGTTGGGCCACTTCATATTTCATCCTGTCCTCATTTAAAAACTTTTATTTTGGGGGGGTGCCTGAGTGGCTCAGTGGGTTAAGCCTCTGCCTTCAGCCCAGGTCATGATCTCGGGGTCCTGGGATCGGGCCCCACATTGGGCTCTCTGTTCAGCAGGGAGCCTGCTTCCCCCTCTCTCTCTGCCTGCCTCTCTGCCTACTTGTGATCTCTCTGAAATAAATAAATAAAATCTTTAAAAAAATGAAAGTAAAAATAAAACATTTTATTTTTTAATAACAGTGAGAAAGTATAGTCTTCAAAAGATATTCGCCGTGCACCTTTTTTGTTGTGTCTGTTTTTGTTATTAACTTGCTCTTGGGCTTTCTTCCCTTTTCTGACATTTCTAAAATCTGACTCTCCTACTCAAGAATTGGCATCTCACTTCTTGCTTCTTTTAGCCAGGCTTAGTTAGGGAAATCATCGCAAGTTTTTAATCAAGTCGTCTTTGCTCTAGACCTAGCAGACCGATTGTAACTTTTAGGGTCAGAGAAATGGAGCAAAGGTAAAGAAGGGACGACTTTGATGAAGTTAAGGTCTGCTTAGAAACACTGCAGTCCCCCAGGATACTTCTGTCCCGATCCTGTTTTAAAACACCAGGAGTAGCTGAACTAAGTCAGCGATGAATATGTGTTGGGTAGCGTTGGTGGTGTGTGTGAGAATCTTAGCTACAGAAGAAGGTAACGTCTGTAAGACTCGAAGGCTATAATCCTTTGGGGGGCTCTGCTCTGTTGCCCAGGCCCACCGGGATGGCCGGGGCACCTCCTTGACTCTGCAGGGCGATCTTACCCCTTCGGTTCAGTGGTGGGAGGGTCAGCACATTTTGCAGACAAATAGCCCTGTTGTCTGGTCCTAGAGAATCCCAGGCGTCCAAAAGCCTTCCTGCGTTTCGCCCTGCTTTCTCGGTTCGCTTTATTTCTGACTTGCAGGGGCTCTTTTGGTCTAATCTCTATATCTGGCTTCTGCTCAGATAGCTGCAAGTCATGATTTGCACTCACGATCTCTGTATCTCATGGTTGTTCAGCCACACACTTGGTGTTTTATTATTTTTTTTTTCTTTAAAAATTGTATTTATTTATTTGACAGAGCGAGAGAACCCGAGCGGGGGGAGCAGCAGAGGCAGAGGAAGAAGCGGGCTCCCCACTGAGAAGGGAGCCTGAGGTGGAGCTCAATCCCAGGACCCTGAGATCATGACCTAAGTTGAGGCAGACCCTTAATGGACTGAGCCACTCAGGCGTCCCAGCCTCACACCTCAGTGTTTTCTTCAGCACTGAGAAAATGAGAACAAGCGAGAAGAGGGAGAAAACTGAGAACAAACTTTCTCTCCTTTTCGCAATGTGGATGAGTTGAGAATTTTCCAAGTCTTCCAAGTTATGGCTCCTTTTGCTTAACAAGTCTTCCTTCAGTTTGTCTTTTTCTTCTTTCATTTGACTACAAGCAATACAGAGAACTCAGGATTCAGCTTCAATACTTTACCTAGAAATCACCTCTGCTAAATATTCAACTTCACCACTCTCATGGTTGACTTCCCCTGAAATCCTAGAAAACGATTCAGTCAGGTCCTCTGACATTCTATAACAAGGATCACGCTTCCAATAACCAATCATCCAGTTTCCAATCACATGTTCCTCATTTCCATCTGAAACCTCACCGGAGTGGCCATTAAGGTGCATATTTCTACCAACATTCTGGTTCTGATTATGCCCGCATTCTCTAAGTATACGGAAGTTTTTCCTCCAGCTCTCTTCTTTTCCTTCATCTCATGTTCAATATCATTTTCCTACCAACAGTCCCTTCATAGACATCGTAGCTTTTTCAGACATGTGCCTCAAAACTCTTCCAGCCTCTCCCCACTATCCTGTTCTAAAGCCAGCTCCACATTTTTAGATATGTTACAGCAACACGGCCCTTCTCAATAACAACATCTGTCTTTGTCTCCTCAGGCTGCCACAACAGAAGATCACAGACTGGGTAGCTTAAACAGCAGAAATTTCTCACAGTTCTGGAGGCTGTAAAGTCTGATATCAAGGTGCTGGTCAGTTTGGTTTATGGTGAGACCTCCTGGTTTACAGATGCTGCTTTTGAGCTGTGTGCTCATAGAGCAGGAAGAGAGAGGAGGAAGGAGAAGGGGATTCATTCTCTTATTATCAGCCACAGTCCTTCCAATTGGATTAGAGAGCCTTATGACCTCATTTAAACTTAATTCTCTCCTAAAGGCCATATCACCAGATACAGTCACACTGGGGAGTAGAGCTTCAACATACGAATTTTAGGGGGACAAAATTCAGTCCACAGCAGTCTCTGATGCTGTTGTCATAGAATCTGGAATGTGGAGTATGCAGTGTTTGAATGACGCTCATATCCTTGAAGTAAAGATGGCTTGCCAAATTGTTCTTCTGATTATGACATTGTAATGCCACAAATGTGGAATGGTGTTTACACTAGTCAAAAGATTAGAACAACTGCAAAGCTGTGACTGTGACCTATTTCTACATAAATACGATGGATAAGTTTTGTTTTGCAGATACTTTGCAAGCCTGAGTACGAAGCATTATATTCCCAGGTAAGTATCTCTCACTCCATCCCCTTTTACCTCCCCACCCCCAAATACCTGTCACATTGCTCAGCATGCAATTTAGCTTTGGGTTAACAGACAATACTTTTATAAACTTGCTGCAGAAATTGTTATGGAAAAGCAAAGTATTACTGTTGCTGTATTATATCTTGTCACAGAATATCAAATGTGAAACAATAGAGGCTAGAACTATAAAAAATTATTTATTCATAAAATTCAGAATCCAAGAGCAGATCCAACAAAAGCTTAAATCCTTTGAAGTGGTACTTAGGTAAGTGAATAGAATATATAATGAACATTCCAAACTTCATAATCTCAATTGAATATCAGATTTTTACTAACAAATTTTAGAATATAATTACAAATTCCTTAAGCATTGAATTTTACATCATTTTACAGTTTCTTCCTTCCTGTCCTCCTTTCTGCCTTTCCCTCTCTTTCTTACTTTTTTATTAAATAATTCTAAATCTAGGACAGTTATGGCTAGTAGGCCAAAAGCAGATCACCTAAATTTTCCAGGTGCTGTACAGATTCTCTGACATTAATATTTATAAAGAGAAAATTGTTCCATATATGTATTTTTCATCCTGGCATTAATGGATAATTTACTTATCATTTCTCTTTCCGATATTTTAGCAAAATACTATTAGTATCCCCCTTACTTCTGGAAAAGGTTTTGTGGGGATAAGGATAGATGGGATGATGCAGCTGGATGTCCAGCTTTCAAAACCGATTGGGCCAAAGTGCGGTTCTTTAAAAACGATTATGCATTGACGGAATCTGGCAGCTATTGTTGAGATTAAATATATCACCTTAGGAAAGACTGAGAGAGAGATTTTTCTCCTTACCATGGTTGGGGTTTGGGCTTAGTGACAGACTTAGTGGTTGGGCTGCTATAGCAAAAATACCGTAAACTGGGTGACTTATAAACAACAGAAATTCATTTCTCACAGTTCTGGCAGCTGAGAAGTCTGAGATCAAAGCACAGGGAGATTTGGAGTCTGGTTCATGGCTGGCCATCCTTTCACTACAACCTCATGTGAAAGAAATGGCCAGGGAACCTCTTTTATTAGGCCTCAGAATTTTTAATAAATCTCTACCCTCATTTCCTAAGTGCCTCCAAAGTCCTCATCTCCTATTGCCATCACACTGTGAGGTGAGTTTCAACATCTGAAGGCATGGGTGGCGGGGACACAGACATCCAATCTATCAATAGCAGTGACTTACATCTAACTGAACAATCTTTGAGAACAGCCCTAAATTTAGATTTGTTTCAAGAGAGAGAAGAAACCATGTGAGTGCTAAGGGTAGGTCATGAGAAGGGTAGTTTCCATCTGGCTCTGCCTCTCCTGCTTCCCTCACTCTGGTGGAAGTCTGATGCCATGTTGAGCAACGCTGTGGAGAGGCCACATGACGAGGAGCTAGGGCATCATGTTAACAACCAGCATCAGCTTCCCAGCTAGGAGTGAACTGCAGTGGAAGCTCAGTCAGCAAAATGATATGCTGGTAAATGCTTTCCTGTTCTCTGAAAAGGAATGCATGTATCTTTATTTCAGTAGGTGCATATACCCACAATAGTTTCCTATAAAGAATGTATAGTACTAGGGGCACCTGGGTGGCTCAGTTGGTTAAGCATCTGCCTTCAGCTCAGGTCATGATCCCAGGGTTCTGAACAGGGAGAGTGCTTCTCCCTCTCTCTCTGCCTGTTGCTCCCCCTGCCTGTGCTCTCTCTCTCTCTCTCTCTGTCAAATAAATAAATAAATAAATAGGAAAAAAAAAAGAATTTATAGTATAAAATTTTACCAATAATGAAACATATAATAGTCTTTATTATAAACTCTATATCCCTACATTTTAGTGTGATCAGTTAATCCTATTTCTTGCAAATTTTATTATCAGTTTTTGTAATTTATTTCCAGCAAGACTCACAAAATCAGACTTTGGATAAATTGACTAGTAGTCAGTTCAGCAAAGAAATCATTCATTGATGAATGAGTATAGTTTTGAAATGAATGTTGGTTGATATTTTTGTTTACATCAAGGACTAAAACAAAAGCATAAAAATAAACACTTAAGTTGAAACTTCACTTGTTCATCAAGAGCATATATGAGTTCTCTGCTGAATTAGAAAGTAGTTTTCGAATACTGGAAAATGCTTCCTCAATTTTTTTTTTTTTAATGTGACAGATAATGTGACAGCTATGGATACAACACACTTTTAAATATAGTTTGCATTATTGGGGCACCTGGGTGGCTCAGTGGGTTAAGCCTCTGCCTTCAGCTCAAGTCAGGATCTCAGGGTCCTGGGATCAAGCCCCACATTGGGCTCTCTGCTCGGTGGGGATCCTGCTTCCCTTCTCTCTCTCTGCCTACTTGTGATTCCTCCCTCTGTCAAATAAATAAATAAAATATTTAAAAAATATATATAGTTTGCATTATTAACATTTTCCGCACCACTTTCCTTAGCCTGGGCAATTAACAAAATAGTAAATCAAGATCCAATTTATAATATCTGCCCATTTCTGTTGTGTATATACTCATACTATGGCCATTTAAACTTACCTATTTATGTCACAAAATGTGGGCAGGGGAAGAGATGCACAGTAGCACAAAGCTCTATAGTATTTCCATCATATAAATGGAAAAGAACTAAGTAACCTCAAAAGCACTGGTTGTAGTAAAACAAAAATTTATATTGGAAAGTGATTAGTTTTTATTATTTTTTACTTTTTTTTTTTTTTTAAAGATTTTATTTATTTATTTGTTAGAGAGAGCGAGCGAGCACAGGCAGACAGAGTGGCAGGCAGAGGGAGAAGCAGGCTCCCTGCCAAGCAAGGAGCCCGATGTGGGACTCGATCCCAGGACGCTGGGATCATGACCTGAGCCGAAGGCAGCAGCTTAACCCACTGAGCCACCCAGGCGTCCCGATTATTTTTTACTTTTGATTTTGATAGAATTCATTTCTATGTTGTGATGAGCACCAGGTGTTGTATGTAAGTGATGAATTACTGAATTCTACTCTAGAAACCAATATTGCACTGTATGTTAACTAACAAAATTAAGAAAAAAAAGTTTAAGACCATCCTTGAAAAAATAATGGTAAATTTAATTATGAATTTTAATTTGATAAATATATGATTTAATATAATGTCAATAACTTTAATATAATTTAATTTTTGATTCTGGCTACTTAACATTTAGCTTATGACATTTCAGAAAATTTAAGAGCCCTCTTGTGTAAGCGCTCTGTGCCTGCTGCAGCTCACCACTGCTGCCAGGCCCAGTTGGGGCTTTGTATGACTGAAAGCATATTGAACAGGGCCACTTGGGTGGCTCAGCTTGTTAAGTGTCTGCCTCCAGCTCAGGTGATGATCCCAGGGCCCTGGGATTGAGTCCTCGATCAGGCTTCTTGCTCAGTGGAGAGCCTGCTTCTCCTTTTGCCTGCTGCTCCCCCTGCTTGTGCTTGCTTTCTCTCTCCTCCCTCCTCCCCGACAAATAAATAAATGAAACCTAAATAAATACAATCTTAAAAAAGAAGAAAGCCTATTGAACAGCTTAACAGTAACCCTGTGAGAGATTGAGTCAGAATCACCCAGCTAAGCCACTCGCAGATTCCTGACACATAAACCCTGTGAAATACAAAAGTGTCTATTGTTGTTATAAACCCTATGTCTTAAGATAATTTGTTATACAGCAATAGATAACTCATAATCACACAAACTTTGTATTAGTCAAAAAACCCATCACATTTTCTTAAGACTAAAAGAACAAATCTTATCAAGATAAGATAAAAATGGGGTGCCTGGGTGTTATAGTCATTGGACTCTTATTTTTAGCTCAGGTCTGATCTTGGGGTCCTGAGATCCAGACCCAGAGTGGGCTCTTCACTCAGCACTGACTCTGCTTGAGATTCTCTCTCTCCTTCTCCCTCTGCTCATCCCCCCTGTGCTCCCTCTCTATCTCTCTCTCACAAAATTAAATAAGTAAATCTTTTTTTAAAAAAGGATAAGATAAAAAAGAAAGCATAATTAATTTTGTATTTGGGGGACAATTTTACATGCAAGAAAAAAATGATCTTTTTTTAATGAGAAAAAGACTGCAAAAATATCATTTAGCTGTTTGATATGAGTACCGAGTGTTAAGGAAAGAAAATCACTAATTACATGATCTGCACAGTGAATTTGGATGCTTCAAAAATAATTGTTTCATGTAGAAAAATTGCTTTATGATTTCTGAGAACTTAAAAGCTGAATTTGCTGATTTTTATTTTGACTTGTTCCAATTTTCATTATTTGATTCAGACACAATATTCTTTTCATTTAAAATATTCTACCAATCACAAATTCATGGGAAACATTTGTTATATAATTAACACAGGACAAAAATTAACAATCCAGAATACTTATTAAAGTTAGAAGACAAATTACATAGCATAGTCCATAATGAGCATGGAGGTTAGTTGGTTAAGGTTGCCTAAGCTTAAATGTAGACACTGAACAACACCATCCTTTGTCAATCAGATTGTCAATCCATTGTCAATCAGATGATGTGCCATTTAAATATCTGGGTTTCTCAATATGGCAAAAATTTTTTTCCTCTCTTTTTCTTTCCCTTCCCTACAACCTTCCTCACTTTAGGCACCCAAAATTGGATCAATCATAAATCACACAAATTGTAACTCTTGGCTCACCCTCATCACTGATCTGCACACATCCTTCATTTATTTATTTATTACTTTTCTTTGTAATATATTGACCTCAGGTCAATTTGTCATTAAACCCCAAAACTAGACTATTGGCAACAATTTACACTTTTTTTGTGTCTTACTTCCTTAAAATACCATGTAATAATTTTCTACCTGAGGCATTATGGAATTAATGTTTGCGGAAGACAGATTCATCTGTTGAAGCCCTAACCCTAAGGGTGAAGGTATTAGGAGATAAGGTGTCTGAGAGGTGACTAGGTTTAGAAGTGGTCATGAGGGTAGACCTACCATGATGGTGTTAGTGCCCTTGTAAAGAAAAGAAAGAGCTACCAGAGCTTACTGTCTCCACCACGTGAAGATAAGGCGAGAAGGCAGCCATATGCAAGCTGGGAAGAGTGCCCTTGCCAAGAACAGAATTTTTTAGCCCCTCTTCATCTTGGACTTCTTAGCTTCCACAGCTATAAAGAATAAAATGCCTGCTGTTTAAGGTGCCCAGTCTATGCCATTTTATTATAGCAGCCTAAGCTAAGACATGGAGAAACTATAGTTCTGAATTTTCTTAATCTTTTACTGGCTTAAAAAAATATTAATGTAGGGGCACCTGGGTGGCTTAGTCATTAAGCATCTGCCTTCAGCTCAGTCAGGATACCAGTGTCCTGGGATCAAGCCCCGTGACGGGCCCCCTGCTCATCGGGAAGCCTGCGTTTCCTTCTCCCTCTGCCTGCTATTCTGCCTGCTTATGTTCTCTCTCTCTCTGTCAAATAAATAAATGAATCTTTAAAAAGATATTATTGTATATGCTTAGAACTATAACAAATAATTTATTACTAAAGGAAGATTGTTGTATGATAATGATCAAATAAGTGTAGTTATTATTTTCTTTACATGTACCTTAATTTTTTTTATTTTAAGGAAAAAAATGTTACTTGCATTTTACTTGTTTACTTGTTACTTGTTAACATTTCTAGAAAAACAGAGTGCAATTGGGAAAACACTGATGTTGTGATAAAGATCTAGACTTTGCAAATGGAAAGAACTAAGCTCAAATCTAAATTGCACAACGTACTTACTGTATGTCAGAAGGCAATTTGGCTAACATGGTGGACCTTGATTATTTTTCATCAATAGGGTGGGGGACAATAATACTGACTCCCTTAGGCTGTTATGAAGATAAAATAAGACACTAAATGCATACTTAACACGTGCATTAAGAATTCAATGAGGAAAAATAAAGTTACTTAATGGAAAATTAAAATTTATTAGATTACTTCAGGGTCTTTTTTTTTTTTTTTTTAAAGCCTGGATGAAGGGGTTGACTCAAGTAAATTTGAATTCTACTGACATCTATCTGAAATTATATCCAAATAGCCAAATGGAAACTTTCTAGCCATCATTTGTTGTAAAATGGTGACTTGATCCATGAATCACAGGGAAGGCATATAGCTTGATATCAGTTAGTAGAATAGCCACATTCAGACAAGACCAATTTCAGTGTCTTTCAAAACCATCACAAAATAAACAGAAAATTGTTGAAAGCCATGTGATAAATTAGAATATAGATCTAATTTGGTTTGATCAATCCCAGTGTAATCCATGTTTCTCACTATTTGTTGTAATTTCTTTTTTTAAAGATTTTATTTATTTATTTAACAGACAGAGATAACAAGTAGGCAGAGGCAGGCAGAGAGAGAGAGGAAGAGAAGCAGGCTTCCCGCCTCCGAGCAGAGAGCCTGACTTGGGACTTGATCCCAGGAGCCTGGGATCATGACCTGAGCCGAAGACAGAGGCTTAACCCACTGAGCCACCCAGGTGCCCATCACTATTTGTTGTAATTTCTATAGACTCTTAACATAGGATCTATAATATATGGACATATAAGTGATTTTTAGTGGATTAACGTGGGCATTTATAGTGAGAATTTTTTTTTAAAGATTTTATTTATTTATTTGACAGACAAAGATCAAAAGTAGGCAGAGAGGAGGAAGCAGGATCCCCGCTGAGCAGATAGTCCGATTCGGGGCTCGATTCCAGGACCCTGAGACCATGACCTGAGCTGAAGGCAGAGGCTTAACCCACTGAGCCACCCAGGTGCCCCTATAATGAGAATTTCAATAGGATATTTTGTTGTTATTAAAATTATTATGTAGGACATAATTAATAATTATTAAAATAATTATTAAAATTTAAATTAAAATTTTAAAATTATTTTTAAAATTAAAAATTTATTTTAAAATTTAAAAAATATTTTTAAAATTTTAAATTATTTTAAAATATTTTTTAAATAATTTAAAAAATATTTTAAAATAATTAAAATTATTATGTAGGACATTTTGGTTGTTATTAAAATTATCTATTCTTTTTTTTTTAAAGAGTTTATTTATTTATTTGACAGACCGAGATCACAAGTAGGCAGAGAGACAGGCAGAGGGAGAGGAAGGAAAGCAGGTTCCCTGCTGAGCAGAGAGCCCAATGCGGGGCTCAATCCAGGACCCTGGCATCATGACCTGAGCCGAAGGCAGAGGCTTTAACCCACTGAGCCACCCAGGCGCCTCTAAAATTATCTATTCTTAAGTCCTTATAATTCCAGACTTGTAGTGGGGTGTAAAGCAACCTTTGTTTCTCAAGTTCTGTGCCCAGGAAATCTGACTCTCACGGTCTCAGAAAGTACCTGTTCCACTCACGGAGACAGTCGCCAACCCAGTCTGAAGGGAACCCATTTGCCTAACCAACATTAATCACTGCTCATCTTCTATTTTTTCCTTAGGAAGTAACTAGTTTTCATGCAATTCATACTTTCTACAGGAAAATGTAAAATCGTAAAATTTGGATGCACATTTGTTTTAGTTTAAATTTTGATCCAACATAGATACAATTACTAACGTTTATCACAGTGATTGGTACTCATTCTCCAATAGTTTTGAAGGGTTTAGCAGACAGTTACATAATGGATACATAAATGTATATAACTCCCAATGAGCTCTACAAACATATTTTTATGGAAATATATGATCACCTAGTAATGTGATCACATGAAAGTAACATAAGTATCACTTCCATTAAAATGCTTAAGAACCAGAATAAAATAAATAGTAAACTGTCGCTTCAAACCTGAAAAGGACCTGCTTTTATAAAGAAAATATAAATGCTCAGTTGGTAGAGAAAACTGACGTTTGAAGTAAAAGACGTTTAAGTGTTGAAATGCCAGTCCATGAAATAAAAGTATAAAAATAGGCCTACAGAAGAAATAAATCATGGTTTTCTAAAAGGCAAATCGCCTGGCTGATAAATCATTTTTGTTCTTTCTGCCCTGTGTGAAGAGGCCAAAGAGATGACATGTCTTTTAAATAAATCTAGGCGCCTCTCTCATTTAAAGTCTCTTTGCTGCTATATTTATTCCAGGAACTAAAACAGTCCCATAACCTTTCAAAAAAAAAAAACATTTTTACCCTTAAAAGAATCAATTTGAGTTTCCTGTTATATTGAACATTTTAATTTTGTTTCTTCTATGGACATGGGATTGAGCACAATTTTTAAGCCAGGCTGTATAATGTTGGAATATCTTAAAACATGCATTTTACTTCAGCTCCGTGTTATTTCAAGGATACATTATCAAGAAACTATTATCTTTTTCACCAATTGTTGTACCCACCCATTACCTTAAAAATGAAAACAGGTTTCAAATAGATGCTTAGAACTATGTTACAAATAAAAGTAAGTAGAATAGTATGTGCTTATTGACAAGGTGAATAATGAGCTTGTTGGAGAGAAGTTTTCACCTTCAAGACCTTTAGGATTCCATTTAAAAAGACCTTTGCTCCTTAAAAACTTCCCATGAAAGAACCTGGGTGATTTGAACTTATCAGGCATCAACCTAAATAAGGTTTGTTCTAGAATGAAGTTCTGTATAGACCATCTCACACTGGGGCACACATTTACTCCCCCCCCCCCCCACGTATGCCTCTAAATTCTAAAACACCACTGAGAAAAACACTTTCTTATCTGGTGTGCCACAGACTTATACCATCGATTTAATTTGGTCTTCACATTTTTATTGTCATAGAAATACTGCCAAACTGCCTCTTCTTTTTTCTTTTTCTTTTAATTTTAATCATAAATGAGTGTCAGAGATGGTATTGGCCATAGATAATGTGTGAATGCTTCTTAGAATGAGTAATTTCCTTTGACGCTGCAATTTAATTCCCTTCCTATTCAGCCAGGACCATGGAAAGTCCAATCAGATGACCCCGTACCCTAGAAGAGAGAAAAGATTGCTTCTGTACCAGAAGCATTGATGTGGACTTGTGACCCAAGCAGTTGGGCAAAAGGATTTTGACTCTTCAAAAAGCAGAGGCTTGGATAGTACCAGTAAGGTGACTATGTCCTCCTATTGTTAATTATATACTGAAAAAGCATGAAAAAGACTGAATAAAGCATCAATCTTCTTACATTAAATCTATATTTTGAAATAAGAGTTAATAACATATTATTTGTTGGTGACAACATCTTCAAATTACTTTCATTAAAAAATAACAGAACACCAACACATAACTTTCCAATAAAAGAGACCTCTTGTAAAGATAATGTTATTCAAAGTATATTCTCCAGATTTCTCATTTATTAATTTACTACATGATATTTTGAGCACACTTTACATGACCTGTTCTTCTAGGGTCTGGGTACTGAAATGAGTAAGTTCCTTTCTGTAGTCTTCTAGGGGGAAGAGATCCAGGTAAACATAGAATTGTAACACGGTGCAAACCATGAGTCCTGCTATCATAGAAACATGAATACAAAAAAACCCAGAAAAGAGCACCTGAACCCAACAAAGTTCAATGTTAAGCTGAATTCAGAAGAAGAATTTGGAATTTGCCAGTGAGAGAAAGAAAGAAAAGGCATCCCAGGTGAAGGGTGAGTGTGTATGAAGGTGGGAAGAAGGACAAATGCTGGGAGACCTCAGTACTGGTACGGGGAATTAGGGAATCACAAGATACAGGTGGGACCTACGGCAACAGCAGTGAGTCTCACCTAGGTGAGAAGCCCCGGGAACTAAGTATCAGGTGAAGGACTAAAGGAAAAAAAAAGGAGGGAACCAATAGGGAAGAATCAGAAAAACTTAAAACAGTTAAAATTTCGAGCTATATTTATTTGCTACGCACCCTGGGAGGAACTGGGGAGATGAAATCAAATTAGTCATCACTCTGACTCTTGGGGTGCTTTCAGTAGAGGTAAGAAACCAATATAGCAAGTAGTATGATTATAGTTGTGTGTGTGTGCGTGTGTGTGTGTGTGTGTGTGTGTGTGTCTGTAGCATCTAGATGGATATGATGCTTAAGGTGTGTGGAATCAGGCTGTCTGAGTCTGAATCCTGATTTTTTTTCAGTTATCATTAATTGATTAATTATAGTCATAAGCAAATTCCTTACTTATTGGTGCACTTCAGTATTCTTTCCGTGAAATGGAGTGCCTTCCCTACAGTGATGTTGCAAAGATGGAACAAAATAATCCATGGAAAGGCATTAGTGCTTGGCACATAGTAACACTCAGTAATTATCAGTTATCTCTCTCTCTCTCTCTCTCTCTCTCACACACACACACACACACACACACACACACACACACACGTATAGCCACACAGGCTACATCCAAATTAGACTAAAGATTTAAGAGAGAGAGAGTAAACTATGAGCTGAGTTTTGTAGGATGAGTAAGTTAGTGCCACAAAGAAGACACAGAGAAAAACATTCCAGGCTTTAAGATAGTGTAATGAGATGAGAGAATAAGAAAAGAGTTGAAACTCTCAAAACAAGAGTAAGAAAAGGGCATTTTAAGACCTAGAGGTCAAGAGCAGAGTTTAAGGAGAGGCTGTACCATGTACTTGTCAGAAGCCTGACGCTGACGTCAAACTCTCTGGGTTCGATTTCTAGCTCTGCCTTTTGGAGGTTGTCTGAATCTGGCCAAGTGACATAATCACTCTGTGGCTCAATTTCTTCATCTGCAAAAGAGAGATACCAAAATTTCCTATGGGTGGAGTGAAGAATTATACAGAGCATTTTCTGTATTGAGCATGCTGAATGCTCATAATTGTTAACTATTGTTATTAAATTCCCAGATTTATGGTGGAGTTAGCCCAAAATAACATCAGTGATTGGGCACCCTGAGCACTCTTTGCCTTTTCTGAGTTAAGTCATTTAATTTCTATCACTATGAACTCAAAGTTAGCTGTCAGGTAGCATTAAACCTTGTACTATGAGTTAATATCTTAGATCTTAGTACTTAGTCTAGAAGAGATACCAAGAAAAGTTTGTTGATGTATGCTGAAAGGAGAGTTAATTGTGGGGAGTTAACATTCCTTCAGGGTAGATGATTTCTAAATAATCATAGAACTAAATATTTTCCCTACTTAAAGAAGACCACTGGAAAAAAATAGGAATTGAAATTTGAGAGTCATATTTCACAGACTTAAGAACTCTGGCCCTATTTGACCTCCACTTGCAAATTATCTGACTGAAGACTTGAGCAGAATCATAGATTTACAATGCACGTTGTAGAACCTCCAATGAGTGGAAATGACCATTTGATACAGTCCTATGTTCTAAGGATTTCTTTGAACAAAAGAATATGCTAGTGTATGAAAAGTATGGTAACTGTTGTTAGAAATTTTTTGTTGTTGTTTTGTTTTGCTTTCAACCAGATCCTATAGACCAGTAGCAGTCTTAAAATAGATCTGAACAGTGGAATAACTTGCTGGTGAACTTGGAAGAAGACTTTATTAGCAGCCATGGAAACCAAAGGATGGCTCAGTCTCTCCTAGTTTAAAACAAATGGTATTTCTCTGAGAGATCTCATGGTGCTAGGACGACACATGCAAAAGTTTATGAACTCTTTCCAGAAGGACCAGACCATCAAGACACCCCAAATGAGGATGTTCTCTCCCCACTCTTAAGGATTATGGTATTTACAGAATAATCTTGTACATTGATAGCCATTGATAGATACATTGGTCTAGCTGCCCTTCATCTTACCAACCCTCAGGGACCTGGGCAATGAGCACAAGAAAATTACCAAGGCAATGAACACATATTCCCAACTAAGATGCAACATCAAGGAGACGGATACAATTGACTGGCTCCATGAAGATTTACAGTCTCACCTGGCTGTGTGTCTGGCTAATATTTGAAACTAGAAAATGATTTCTACTGAACATTAAGAGGGAAATAAAAGTGAGGTTGCAATAACTTATTGTGTAACTATTCCTTTTTCCAATCCTTGGTCAGTATCAGAGTCACAGTCCTATTTTTATCAGCATATTTATAAAAAGGAGCATTTATTACAGCTTGCACAAACAATTTTCAGAAATCTGATTCTGAATATTACAGTCAAGAAAGGGAGGTGAAACAGGACTGGAAGTGGCAGATTGGCACAGTAGAGGAGAAACTATGACAAGTCCGCTGAACGTTAATCAGGAAGGAAAGGAATGATAAAGTGAAGGTCATCACAATGGAACTCTGATAGTAATCCCTCTTGTCTCACAAACAGCCACACTTAAAGCAGCTTTGCACTCAAAACAGGGACTTGCTGAAGAGAAGGAAGTGTTAGGAAATTTTGAGATCTAGACCCCAACTAGTTGTACTATTCACTGAACTAAGAGTTCAGTAAACATTGTTTACTGTCCACTAAACATTGTTAAGAATTGGTAGACTCCCTGAGTGTGACAGGCGGTGTCTGTTTTTTTTTTTAATTAAAGATTTTGTTTATTTATTTGACACAGAGAGAAAGATCACAAGTAGGCAGAGAGGCAGTCAGAGAGGCGGGGGGGGGGGGGGGGAAGCAGGCTTCCTGTGGAGCAGAGAGCCCATTGTGGGGCTTGATCCCAGGACCCTGAGATCATGACCTGAGCCGAAGGCAGAGGCTTTAACCCATTGAGCCACCCAGGAGCCCCAAGGCAGTGTCTGTTTTAACACTGTAGCCCCAGGGCTTGGTTCAGGATTGTAACTATTAGTAGGATTTAATAAATGTAGGATGGAGGAACGAAAGAATCTCAAAATCCATGAAAACTGAGACAGATTGTGGGGGAAAAATGCATGCATTATATTCTGTCTTCCAAAATTGATTTTGAATGACCAATACTAGGGGAACATAGAGGTGGGAGGAGTGTGTGGAGGGGCAGTTGGAATCATGCATGTAAGTTACATTTAATCCTGTATTTGCTCATCTGCTCCATGGAAGCAATCTTAAGTTCTTTGTACGTGCAAATTTTATTTCTCACACTAAATCATATGTTTTTGTAAACAAGGATCACAGTTTTTAGTTTGGGGGTGAAGGATTGGTTATATGAACTTCATTTTGATATTCTTTATATGTAATTAATTAATGAATGAAAACAGGTTGGTGTATTAGAAAGACACTGGACTAAGTCAGAAATTATTGGTTCAAGATTCAGCTCTGGCTATGTGATATTAAATTATTTGCACACTGGCGGGAGGAGTCAAGATGGCGGAGAAGTAGGAGGCTGAGACAACATCAGCCAGCAGGAGATCAGCTAGATAGCCTATCAAACCATTCCGAACACCTACAAATCCAACAGGAGATTGAAGAGAAGAAAAACAACAATTCTAGGAACAGAAAATCGACCACTTTCTGAAAGGTAGGACCAGCGGAGAAGTGAATCCAACATGACGGGAAGATAGACCCCAGGGGGAGGGGCCGGCTCCCGGCAAGCGGCGGAGCACAAAATCAGAACTTTTAAAAGTCGGCTCCACGGAGGGACATCGCTCCAGAAGCTAAACTGGGGTGAAGACCTCGTGGGGACAGCGTGGACTCAGGTCCCACGGGGTCACAGAAGGATCGGGGGTGTCTGAGTGTCGCAGAGCTCACAGGTATTAGAGCGGGGAAGTCGGCTGCGGAGACAGAGCCGAGATTTCCTAGTGGTCTGTGACACGGACCGGTGCTCTGTGGCACTGGCCGGTGCTCTGTGCGAGGCGTCCCCACAAGATCCGGGGAGACTCCGACCCGGGAGAGCTCAGGGATCTACGGGGTCCGGAGACTCCAGGTGGGACTCTGCCAGAGACAGAGACGCTTGATCACAGGCTGGGTGAGCTCGGAGCACTCCCAGAAGCCAGTGAGACGGGACTGCTTAGGCACGATTTTCTCTGAGCGCGGTCTGCAGGCGCGCGCGGTCTGCGGGTGCGCGCAGTGTCGGCGGGCCTTCGGTGTCTGCTGGCGCGCCGTGTCTGCGAGCGGACGCGCGCGCGCACTCTCCGGCGCAAACGTGGGCGAGGGAGTCTGGAGGGATTAAACGCTTTTCGCGGGCCGGCGGTGTCTGCTGGTGCGCAGTGTCTGCGGGACTGCGGGCCGACGCGTGCGCGCACTCTCCGGCGCAAACGTGGGTGAGGGAGACTGGAGGGATTAAACGCTTTTCGCGGGCCGGCGGTGTCTGCTGGCGCGCAGTGTCTGCGGGCCCACGCGCGCGCGCACTCTCCGGCGCAAACGTGGGCTAGGGAGTCTGGAGGGATTAAATGCTTTTCCCTGAAGGCGCACTGAAGACTGGGGCCCCTAGCCCTCGGCTCCTCTGAACCGGAGATTGGGAGGCCGCCATTGTCATTCCCGTCCTCCAGAACTCTACAGAAAGCGCGATAAGGGAACAAAAGCTCCTGAAAGCAAACCTGAGAGGATTACTTAGCCCGGCCCCTGGTAAGGGCGGTGCAACTCCGCCTCGGGCAAAGACACCTGAGAATCACTACAACAGGCCCCTCCCCCAGAAGACCAAAGAATTACAGCCAAGACCAAGTTCACTTAACAAGGAGAACAGCGGATTCCTATCTAGACAAAATGACAAGGCGGAAAAACTCACCACAAAAAAAAGAGCAGGAGACAGGACCGAAGGCTAGGGACCTAATCAATACAGACATTGGTAATATGTCAGATCTGGAATTCAGGATGACGATTCTCAAGGTTCTAGCCGGGCTCGAAAAAGGCATGGAAGATATTAGAGAAACCCTGTCAGGAGAAATAAAAACCCTTTCTGGAGAAATAAAAGAAATAAAGTCTAATCAAGTTGAAATAAAAAAAGCTATTAATGAGGTGCAATCAAAAATGGAGGCTCTTACTGCTAGGATAAATGAGGCAGAAGACAGAATTAGTGATATAGAAGACCAAATGGCAGGGAATAATGAAGCAGACCAAAAGAGAGACAATCAACTACTGGACCACGAGGGGAGAATTCGAGAGATAAGTGATGCCATAAGACGAAACAACATTAGAATAATTGGGATTCCAGAAGAAGAAGAAAGAGAAATAGGAGCAGAAGGTATACTGGAGAGGATTATTGTAGAGAATTTCCCTAATATAGCAAGGGGAACAAGCATCAAAATCCAGGAAGCCCAGAGAATACCTCTCAAACTCAATAGGAATCGACCCACACCCCGCCATCTAATAGTAAAATTTACAAGTCTTAGCGACAAAGAGAAAATCCTGAAAGCAGCACGGGACAAGAAGTCTGTAACATACAATGGTAAAAATATTAGATTGGCAGGAGACTTATCCACAGAGACCTGGCAGGCCAGAAAGAACTGGCATGATATATTCAGAGCACTAAACGAGAAAAACATGCAGCCAAGAATACTTTATCCAGCTAGGTTATCATTGAAAATAGAAGGAGAGATTAAAAGCTTCCAGGACAAACAAAAACTGAAAGAGTTTGTAAACACCAAACCAGCTCTACAGGAAATATTGAAAGGGGTCCTCTAAGCAAAGAGAGACCCTAAAAGTATTA